>APFE031483603.1:46086-128229 GCA_000404065.3 Pinus taeda | reverse complement strand
GGCGCAAGTTTATCCTTAAAAACTCACTTTTGGGTTAATTCTAGATGTTTCTAGAAGGATTTTGACGTGGATTGTTCGCTCCAAGGTGGTTCATGCATCCCAAAAGAGAAGGAGCTAATCCCTTGATAGGAGGAGCTATCCCTTTGAAGGAGGGCTTTATCCCTTTGAAGGAGGACCTAGTAACTTCCCTCCATTGCACTATAAATTAAAGCATTGGGTCGGTTGCTAGGGAGGTTAGAAGCTGAACATTTTGAGGGTAAATGCTGATGGAATTAGGACTTCCTAATTAAAACTTGAGAGGAGAGATCACATACCTTTTGGTTTCATTGGGAAGTGAGTGAAGCTTGTCAAAGTAGAGGAGACTTCTTGTCGGACACTGGGAGGAGCTTGTACAGCATCAAGGCACAGGTTGTAAAGTTCTTCTTCATTTGAATTAATACAATCAAATTCATTTTTCTCAACAAATTATGTTATGTGGTTTGTTTCATAATATCCTTGACCATTATGATGAATATGCTTTATGATATTGGCTTTTCAGGTGCTATTTAATTTGGTTTGCTTGTTTGTGTTTGCAGAATTACACTTCAAGGAAGCTCATTTAGAGCGAGGGAGCGAGGCTTCCACAAACTTGCATTGGACCCAAGGTAGGCCTAAAACACTTGTTTGCCTTTGTTTTAATTGCATATTTAGAGAAAGATAGTTTTTGATTGGCTTGCTTGTCACTAGATATCTTTGGATACTAGGAAGGTTGATTTTGTCCGCAACTTGGACTCATTCCGCGTGAAAAAATGGAGACCCCACTGGGGACTTGATTGTTTTCCTTGTTTTTCTTTGACCTGAGAAACTTTCCTTTTTGTTTCTGATTTGGCTTGTTGTGTGTCGAATTGGGTGGATTTAGTGAATCTAGGTTTGTTTTGGCTTTACATAACTTTAGGAGAAGTCTGCATCCTATGCTTGTATCACAGTGCGTACCTCCACGCAGGTTTACTTTGCACACAGATCATGCACGCACCTGTGCAAACTCTGAGCCTGTAGACCCTGCTAAAATTTTGAAAAACTTGACTTTTACTGTTGCAATTAGTTTTATCTTGGTTTAGGTGTTTTTATCCTTTGCCCAGACCTGCATGTGACTTGTCAAAAGCTTTCCTTGGTCTAATTTCAATGGTGTTAGGGTTGTAGGTGAAATTCCTAGAAGTTTTGTTTGTTGGTATTGATTTTCATTTTGGTCGTGTAGTATCTCAGAGCCTCAGATCACCTTGGGTTTTACTGGCCTTCTTATGAGTTTGACCATTTGCAAAATCTACCTTTGTTGAGGAATCCATCTTGAGTTTTCCCTTTCCAAAATTTTGAAAAGCTTGTGTTAAAAGTTTGGATTTCACTTTTACAAAAAGAACAAAAATCATTTGTTTTTTACTGATTTGTGATTCTGGACAAGTTAGTCCTTGGTTTGCTTATTGCCAAGTAAAACATCCTTGAAAAAACAAAAACATTTTTTAAGCTTTTACTTCAAGTAGTTTTTTATAGTTTGTAGATCTTAAGATTTGCTTTATTCATATTTTTCTCAAGATTTGCTTTAGTCATAGTTTTGAGTGTTTTTATAAAAATACAAAAATCTCTTTTGAAATTTTTTTGTTTTAGTAGCATTTGAGTGTTTGAATGAAAAAGGAAATTCTTGTGTAAATAACTAGTTGTCTTGTTTTGAGTGCATTGGAACAAAAACTCTTCTTTAAATTTGTTTGTTAAGAACGATTTGTGTTTACACGCATTTGCATTCTCAAACTCTTTCCTAGCTAGAAGTTCATTGAAGAGAAAATATTGTTTGATCATCTTAAGTGCATCTTTTTAGTGATTTTAAGTCGAGTCTTCACACCACGAGTTTCGTCTCCACACCTCTTGACTTAATCAAAAACCAATTAAAAATAACGCTTAAAGTAAAATTAATCTAGAAATCTTTTATTTCTAGGGCTCTATTACACCAAATAGCTTAGGCTAGTGTCTTGGAGTAGGGAGTACTTAACTCTCCAAGATAGTAAAATAAACAAGTAGCTGCATCTTGCGGTAGGAGAGAAATCCAATTGTTGCATCTATGCTCTGGGAAAGCTCCTCTTAAAGGAGAAGCACGAGATTGTGTCTGAACCAATGTGGGAATCAATCCTTCCTCATTGGGAATGATGCCAGATATTCACATATTAAAAATGGTAAACCTCCGATTAACCATTGTCGCAGAGCCTGGGGTCACTTGTTGGTAAACCTTGGTTTATGTCAAGGAGCCTTCAAGGGGGTTGAGCTTGTTACTCTGCTCTTACGTGCATATCGGATCATAGACTGTTCCCCAAGGTATATTTGTTTGTGTTGGTAACCATAGTGACTATATTCTATAGGATTCTTCCTAAGGTGACGGTGGCGGGAAGATCCCACTGTACCTGGAGCAGACGTCGGCTAGACTCACTTGGATTTTCTGGGGGGGTTCTCTTCACTCGAGACAGTTAAGTGGAGAAACTTGTGCCAGTCTGTTCATTAAGCAGGTTGTCGGGGTAACTGTTCCAACTGCTATTTCTGTATCGAACTCTGCGACGTTTGATTTCATCACCAACTAGTGTTTTCGGTACGGAAAGTTATTGTTTGTGTGTGATTGATCTCCTAGATTCTTTAGGCGTGTGATTCGATTTGTTTGGTTCTTTAGAGGCTTTAGGTGGTTTTCATTGAGATTTTACTTTTTTTTCATGTGAAGTAGTTAAAAGTTTTTAACCGTGGTTGAATTAGCAAGGAAGTCCCATGGACTTCGGGGCCAACCTCCTGAGTTTTCACCAAGCCAGCTTGAAGGGCTACGGGCCCTGGTAACTCCTAGTGAGAGTAGAAGTGGGTCACCTGAAAGAGGGGAATCCGCTTTGGTAGGATATAATCCTAATTTCTCGGCATTAATAGCAGATTATAGTACACATCATGTATCCATTTCAGAAGTTACTGGTAGTGTTGCATCTACTAGTGATATAGGTGAAGAACCTAAAATATCTGAACCCAAATCTGAAATTGCTGCTACCCCAATATCAGGGTTTGCTTCTCTATCTTCTAGTGGTCCTAGTTCACCTAGGGTAGAAACAATAATTACCCAAGATCTTCCTTCTAGACTTATAGCTATTGAAGAACTTGCTATTTCAGACATTGAAGAAGGCATTTCTATTCCAGAAGATCGACCTACCTTAGACCTTAGGGAGCGTGAATCAATCTTTTACAGTCCACTTAGGAGCAGTGCTTGGTATCTTTCATTGACTAATTTTTTGGAAAACCCGGGACTAAGTTTTTCACCACCTCGTATTTCTTATCACCCAACACCTAGAGGTTACTATCCTCCGTTGAATATGTCTAAGCAGTCATCCATGTTTTCTCAATCTCCGGAAGCCTTTTTGTACGGTGGTCCTCTTGTTCCTGCTGGGTATCAGTCTATGTCTGGTACTTTTTCAGGAGCATCTCCTCAAACTACTGAACAAAAGTTATTAACTGGAGGTAATGGTACTAAACCGTTGAGTGTAGAAGATATTCTCATGATGTCAGGTTCTATTCCAAATCCTCAACCGCAAGGTGGCCAGTCTCCACCTGGAAGGCAACCTCAAGGTACTTAGTATGTGCCTGGGGGGCAACGTCAAGGTAACCAGTATATGCCTCGGGGGCAACCTCAAGGTACTCAATTTGCACCTGGGGGACAACCTCAAGGACAGTACATACCCATGGGACAATACGTTCCTCAAGGTCAACCCCAGACTCAGTATGTACCTCAAGGTCAACCTCAGTATCAATATGTACCTCAGGCTCAACCTCAGTATCAATATGCACCGCAAAATCAACCTCAATATCAATATGTACCTCAAGGTCAACCCCAGTATCAGTACGTGCCTCATGGTTATCAACCCCAAGGTCAGTACCCAGCTCAAGGTTACCAACCACCTTTGGGTTCATCATATTATCAACCCTACCCTCAACCCAGTTATGGTCCTCAATATCATCACCCTGTTATGGGTCCATACCCCGGAACAAATTTAGTGTGGGATCCATGTTAATCCCAACAGGTCTTGCAACCGAATGCATAGTTGTCTTCTCAACCTGGACAACCCTTGGTTTCTGGTTCATCCCAGCAACCTGCCCAGTCTACTGTTCAAACTTCTGCACCTTCTGTAGTTTCTCAATCTCGGCCTAGAACGCCTCATAGTCTGCCTCAAACGTCTGCTGCGACTAGTGCAACATCTGCTGCATCTACCCCACCTTCTTCTGGAGTATCGACAGCTCCAGTTTCTACTATCCCTGTATCTACTCCTCAGACATCTTTACTTCAGTGTGGACCCACGGTCCACACATCGGTTCAGATGCCTGTAGGAAGTACGGTTGTCACCACTCAACCTGAGTATAATTAACAACCGTACAAAGGACAGTACCAATACGGTCTTGCTACGCAGCAACCAACCTATCAGTATCAACCATACCTTGGGTATACATATCAACAACCTAAGCAACCCCAGTATGGTCCGGTTAATCCTGGTTTTCCAGGAGGACAAAATATCCCAAATGTGATTCCAATTCCTAGTTATCCTGGATATCCTCCTCTTGGGGCTGGTCTGCAGACCTAGAGTTTTAGGGACCCTAATCGTCAGTTACCGTTTATCGCAACTTTGGACTTTCCTGACTTCACACGCCTTATGAATGATCCAATTAACTATCTTCAGTATTGGCCGCCAATGCCGCATAAGTTTCCCAGTGATATTCCTAAGTTCGAAGGTAAGCCAGGAGAGGACCCGTCGAACCATGTGATGACTTATCACCTTTGGTGTGCATCTAATTCCATTTCAGATGATTCAATTCGTTTATGACTTTTCGAGGCACTCTAAATGGTCTTGCATCCAAGTGGTACATTGAGTTACCGAAAGCCACATTTTATAACTTTAGTCAGTTAGCTACCTCGTTTTTAACTCATTTTCAGTTGCCAGTCAGATATGACAATGGCACGGAATTATTAGCTTCGTTAAAGTAGTCAACGTCCACTTACATTTTAGATCATATCCATGAATGGAGACGTCGACGGCGTTTAGTGAAAGTTTTTATCCTGGATTAGATCTTAGCTGAATGGTTTGTAAAATCTTTACTGCCTAAGATCACTGAGGATGTAGCTAAGGCTAGAGTTGTTACTGAGGAGCAAGTAATTGCTCAAGCATAGTACCTTGACTTAGTTTATGCTCAGTCGGGTACGTTACACGAGAAAATCCCCGATCTACCCAAACAAAATCAATTCATTGCTGCTCCTTCAGGGTCTCATGCCATTGATGGTATGATTGGTATAGTTAATGCCAAAAGTAAGAAGAAGTCTTCCAAGAATTCTTCTCCTATCATAACCTTACCGGATTCCCCGACAGGAGATTCTTCCGTGGAACTTTCCACCGATATCCACGTTGTAGAGTCATCTACAGCTAAAGCAAAAACCGGTGGTAAGAAGAAAGGGAAGAAGAAGAATAAACAGATAAGAATTCAAAAGAGAAACCGGAAAAAACGGAATCAACTGATGAAATACGTAAACCTCGTTATACGTGTCTCATATGTGATGAAGAAAATTTTACGAGAGACTTCCCTCATCGTGCAGAGGTTGCGAAAATTGTCAAAGGTTCCCAAACTCTTGCTGTCTTGAAGGATCCTTTTCCAGCTCAAGACAGTAAGATGATAGGTTTGTCCTCCAGTGCCAATGAAGAACCCATATTGATGATGTCCCATGATAGGATTGCGACTCGATCACAAGATTATGGTAGTAAAAGTCCTGTTGATTGTAAAGAAGCAGAATCTTCCCATTCGAACCCATCATCCTCAGCTCCCGGTTTCGATCCACTACAGATCGAGAAATCTAATCCAGACTTAGTAATCAAACCGCCCGCCAAGGGTATACTTCGAAAGTCTGCTTTCAATCACCATGCGAGAGCAGCTCAGAACTATAACATTGTTGAGGATTTAGATGTTTCACCCTCAGCAATGTCGACTTTGGAAGTGCTGCAATCCTGTCCAGCACAACGCAAGTTACTTTTGTCGGCTTTAGGAGTTGTTGATGTTCAGGACCCGAACCTTATAATCTTTGATCTACAAAATAGTGCACCGCGCTTACCTCATTAGATGGCTATCTAGATTCCAGTGATAGTCAAAAACAGACCTGTTCATAGGACTGTGCTTCATGAGGGAGCTTCCACGTGTATTATGTCGATACAGTGTTGGAGATCGCTTGGCTCTCCTTCACTAAATCAATCCCCGACGATTCTAAAGGCCTTTGATGGCCGTGGGTTTCATCCTTTTGGCATTCTACAGGATCTACCTATAGGGGTTGAAGGTAAAACTGTTAATCTAGATGTGGTGGTGGTTGATGCCCCTCTAGATTACAACCTTCTCTTGGGTCATAGTTGGTCTTATGCTATGACAGCTGTTGTTTCATCGGTCTTTCGGCTTATAAAGTTCCCTCATAATGGAAATATCATAACCTTAGACTAGTTGTCATACTTTTCATCCGACCCAGCCTCTGTTGAGAGCATTCAGCATGTTGGTAAAGCGACGATCCCATATAAGGATGTTGGAGTAGGACTAGTTAAAGATTCTGGTTTACTGGGCACTTTCCCTTTTCCTCCTATCAACGCATTGTCTTCTACTGCAACCATTCATATGATTTCATCAGAAAACATTGTTAATGATGATCCTTGGATCATATCTTCTGAATCTGAGATAGACTCATTTGGTACTCTTATGCCTTTGAGTCCGTATGAACTTGCGTATCAGACCGTGTAGTCGTTTTCCAACACAACATCAACCCAAATCGACTTAATGAATGTGGTCCATGAGGAATCACTTTCGACATTAAACTCAGATTTAATAACGTTTTCTGAGCTTGTTCAAACTGATGAGAAAATTCGTGAAATCCTATGCGTCGATGAGTTACCATGGGAGATCTTCATCATAGATCTTCGTTTTTACCCGAGAGCGATCGTTTTGAAAATGACTTTTCATCAATTTTTACGACTGAATATGTCAAGGACGCTCAGAATCCAATGAAACATCCTAATTCCGGGTTAAACCTGGGAAATGTTTCTCGAACTATTCCCCTTGACATTTCAGTTAAGCCTGGAATTGTTGAAAACGTTCATATAGGTGCCTCTTGTACATGAGATGAAATTCAAACATATAAGGCCCTATTTCAAGAATTTCGTGATGTGTTTGCCTGGTCATATGAGGAAATGACAAGAATTGACCCAGCATTTGTAATTCATGAAATCAAAACTTACCCGAACGCTAAACCCATCCGGCAACGTTTGCATCAGATTCACCCAAGAAAATCTGCTGCGATTAAAGTAGAAGTTGAAAAATTACTCAAAGCAGGTTTCATTATCCGATCCTGTTAATGGATTAGGTATCGAATATTGTTCCTGTTAACAAAAAGCAAGGGACAATAAGAATATGTATCGACTATAGGGACATTAATCGAGCATGTCCAAAGGACAATTACCCTACTCCCTATATTGATCAAATCATTGACGATTGTGCCGGCAGCGAAATTTTCTCCTTCATGGATGGTTTTTCCGGATGCAATCAAATCAATATTCTACCTGTTGATCAACCAAAAAAAACATTCATTTGTACGTGGGGGCAAGGTTGGAATTTGACGGGCAAAATGCCCATCACAAGGCATTTTGACCATATTTCACGTTTAAAATTTTTAAAAATCCGTTTTTTGTGATGGGCTTTCAAAGTTCTAAAACGTATTTTTTACTGTTCACTTTTTTGAAAAAACGTCATCACTACCCTCTCAAGCAACAATCTTATAAAGAAGTGCAGTAATATTTGGAATTCTCTAATATTTGTTTTTATTGAAATAAATTAATTTCATGTTATTTAAAGTTATAGGTGTATGTTATTTAAAGTTATAGGTATATATTTGATAGCAATAATATATTATATTGAGTGATTAATAATTAAGTACCGTAATATTTGGAATTTATATTATAATATTTGTTTATATTTAAATAAATTAAATTTATGTTGTTTATATTTAAATAAATTAAGTTTATTGGGTTTATTAAAATTGAACTTTATCTAGATTTCGTGATATTATGATGGTGGAGAGGATGGGCATTGTGGAGGATAGTTTTTGGTCAACTCCAAAGTTTTTAAGATGGAATTTTTTTTTTTGAAGTTTTTTGTTTATTTGGTGAAAGAAATCTATTTGTTTTTACTGAAATTGTAACATTTAAATTATCTAATAGAAATCCAAATTGAGAAATTAAAATAGGAGTAGATTGATTGCAATAACAATGAGTTGGGTGTGAGTAAAATAGATTTCTAGATTTACTCATAATTTTTGTATGTGTTTGGGAGAAGCACTGAATCTCGATGGTTTGGGAGTTATGGATCCCATCCATGAGTAAAACAACCTTTATGATTCAACAAATCATTTAGTCATGGTCACGTTGTTTTTTTCTTATTATAAATATGTGAGAAAAAATTAACATAGTGGTGTGATTGAAAAGTATTTTTTTAATTAAACCTTTATTGATGAAGGGTCGATTTATTATCAAAACATTTTGATTGAAGAGCAAAATTTTAGACATAACGTTCCTTTACAGCCAACATAAAAACCCAAAACGTCAAAAAAAATTATTTGACAGGTAATAAAGAATCCAAATTCCAACCCTGCATGGGGGACATTTGCTTATTGAAAATTACCTTTTGGGCTCAAGAACGTTGGGGTAACTTTTGAACGGGCCATGTCTTATGCTTTCATGATATTAAGCAGATTGTGCAACCCTATCTTGATGACTTGCTTGCTCATTCATTACATTGAGCTGATCATCTCGTCCATTTAAGAGCAATTTTTAAGAGGTGTAGGCATTATCGGATTAGGTTGAATCCCCACAAGTGTGTTTTCTGTATTGAAACGGGTTGGTTACTGGTGTTTGTTGTTTCGAAAGCTGGAATTCATGTCAATCCCTCTAAGGTTGAAGCCATTATCAGATTGCCTCCTCCTTCGAGTCTTCGCCAACTCCAAAGTTTGCAAGGGAAAGCAAACTTTTTAAGTCGATTCATCCCTAACTATGCTAAGATCACAAAGGGTTTTACCCGGTTGTTGAAGCAGAATACTTCATTCTTTTGGGACGTGATGGCTGAGAAATTGTTTGATGCGCTAAAACACGCGTTGACCCATGCACAGTTGTTGCATCATCCCAACTACAATCAGGACTACTTGTATCTCGCCACTTCCTATTCCACCATAGGAATGGTGTTAGTTCAGGAAGATGAATTCGGTACTGAACATGTGATATATTACCTTAGTCGCACGTTAAATCCAACTAAGCTAAAATACTCACATGTGGAGAAATTGGCATTGGCAGCCGTTCAAGCTGTCCAACGTTTTCGTCATTGCATTTTACTACGTAAGACTACAGTTATTTCCGATTGCAACCCCATAATCTATATTTTGACCAAGCAATTGCTGGGGGGAAAGTACTCCAAATGGATTGTTATCCTGCAGGAGTTTGACTTGGAATTTGAAAAGTCTAAGTCAAATAAATCTTTAGTTTTTGCGGAAGAAATCCCGCGTGCTGACACAGAGACTATGGCGGAGCCCATTGCGGATGAATCCTTGTTTCTAATCAGCACTTTAGATCCGTGGTACGGGGATATCATTGTTTATCTCCAAACCCAATCCTTTCGGCCAGATATTTCACGATCGGACCGTCGAAAAATACGATTCCAGTCCCAACAATTCAAAATTATTGGAGATACTCTTTATCGTCGTGGGGCGGACACTGTTTTTTGACATTGTTTAACTCATGAGGAAGCTGAAAGGGTCCTCAATGATTGTCACTCTGGAGCGTGTAGCGGTCATATGTCTTGGTATGCCACTACCCAAAAGATATTGCGCGCTGGCTATTTCTGGTCGTCTATGTTTAAAGATTGTATTATTGCAGTCCGAAAATGACACAACTTCCAAATTTTTGATCGAAAGATGTGTGCTCCACCTGCTCCTTTTCACCCTATAATTGTCATTGGTCCTTTTGCCAAATGGGGTATCGATTTTATTACATGTAACCCTCACTCGGCTGGGGGCATGCATATATTATCCTTGCGGTAGATTATTTTACCAAGTGGGCCGAGGCGATGCCTACATTTGAGGGAGATGACAAAACAATTACGATTTTTGTATTCAATCATATGATTGCTAGGTTTGGTTTTCCACAAGCGATTATCACTGATCATGGGCATCATTTTCGAAACGTTATTATGACTGAACTTACCGGCCAGCTTGGCTTGCGTCATGACAGTTCAACTCCTTATTATCCACAAGCTAATGGCCTGGTTGATGCCATCAACAAAGTTCTAGTCATCATGATCCGATGAATCATTGGGATTCATCGGTCGAATTGGCACAACATGATATTTTCAGTGCTATGGGCATATCGAACCTCAGTTAAAACATCAACAAGGTTCACTCTTTTCCAACTAGTTTATGCTTTGGAAGTTGTGTTACCTATTGAGTGTGAAATCCTTTCATTACGAATGGCCATCGAATTACTTCCAGCCACTTCCGAAGAGGAAAGACGTTTGTTATACTTGGCTCAACTAGATGAGAATCGACGCGATGCTGTATTAGCGATCGAATCTCATGCAAAACGTATTAAAGCTTAGTATGATTGAAATGTGACCCCTCGAAACTTTTCGAAAGGAGATCTACTCTTATTGTACGATCAAGCAAATGATAAATTAGGCACTGGAAAATTCGTCCCTATGTGACATGGTCTGTATGTTGTCAAGCGAAAGTTAGCGAAAGGGGCCTATGAATTGGTAGACTTTGATGGGGTCTCTTTAGGTAAACCCATAAATGGTCTTTACCTGAAGAGGTATTATGCTTAAAACGAGTGTGGAGATTTTTTAGTTAGGTTAGTTTTTCGTCTAGCTAGTGTGTTTTAGATTAAAACGTGTGCTTAGCCTAGAGTGAGTTTTTCGTCATTATTCCCGCTTATCTTAGTTTTACGTTTGATGTCGCAGATGTCGACGCCTCTCCAAACATACATTGGTTTCGCTAATGGTGCTTGTCATAGTACATGGAATATTTCTTCCACAGCTTGGGTTATTTATTCGCTCTCTGACAAGTTGGTATCTATGCATGGGGTAAGACTCGGTCAAACAACAAACAACATTGCGGAGTATAGTGCAGTGATTGAGTTATTATCTGAATCTATTTCATTTGGGATTCGGAGTTTGATAGTGAGGTTAGATTCTGAACTCGTTGTATTACAACTTAATAGAGTATACGCCATTAGAAATCCAGTTTTTGTAAGATTATTTTTCAGAGTGCGTCTCTTGGAACGTGAATTTGACTATATTGAATATAGCATATTCAAGCATCTTTAAATACATTAGCAATGCAATTGCTTCTCAAATGTTTAGTAGACATGTGCAATAATCATACAAGTAAATTTAAAAAACATTTCCATAACTTGTTTAATAAGATAAGCCGTATTAATGATATCATAATATAGGATGTGCAAAATAATACATCATCCTCGATCATAGGTTGAAAACACCTTATGATCGGCAAAAATGGATAAGTACAAAAAGCAAAATAGTCATATGTGACTACAATAGGCGATCATCCCATCACTGGTGATGATCTCAATACGAAACCACTGCACGGGCCACCTTACAAAGGAACCTCCTAAAAGGTCCTGGGACCCCAATCACATAGCGCTAAAGTCGACGAGGGATGTCATCTATACTGGTCTTGGGCATGTCCCCTGTCAGGCGCTCTAGATGGCTCTCCAACTCGGCCAAGGTCTCTGATGATTCCTCCTATGTGGCTGGAGCCAGTGCAACTGGTTGTTTCCTCTCGTAAGGTCGGAGAGCGGCTGGTCACCATGGGCCCACATCTGCATTTGAAACCTTTACTATCAGTTTTGGGACGATATAAAAACAAACAAAAAATTAAATTAGGAAAATGTTGAAAATGATTTTACTTGCATCATCCCATTGCTCTCCTAGCGAAAGAGCCATGTTGAGGTCTCCACGAAAATCAACTCCAGCATAAGGAAAGTCCTGGATAGCAAAAACCTGGTTTTCCAACCATTGGAAATACTCAGGTTTGAACCGAACGACCTCGGTCCCCTCATCAGGATGACGGGCCATAACTGCAACCCATCGCACCAGTTTGGGCTCTCGAGGAAGCCCAGCTCCAACAGTAAGGTGTCGTGGGATCAACATCGGAACCCTCTCCAGACCAAAACTCACAACTGTAGCACCATAACCAAAGGTCTTTAGCTATCCGTTTTTGGCCCTGGTCAGTTGGCCCTTCACATTGGCCAACACAGCATCGCACTAGTTGAAAATGGTGCCTCGAAATCAATCAACTGCCATCCGCGTCTGGGATCTGGTGGCAATGTGTAGTGCTGCACTACCGCAGAGTCTGGTAACTATGAATGCAATAACCATGAGTTCAGGAAGGGATATGGTTTTGATATCTATCCCTTTGTCCCGGTTCTGGACATTGCAGAACTCTAGGCAGAGGCTCTCGACAGACTAGCCACCTGCCCTTGGCCCAAATAGAGTCAAGTGTTCACCCCTCCTGGGCAAACCAGTCAAGAAGTATATATCAGCTGCCCCGATTTCGAGCTGGTTTCCACCAATAAAGAAGCATTGGTCCTGTATACTCCATCTATCAACCAGCCACTGCAAGAAGTCCACCTGGGCCCTCATGCCAGTTATGGCCGAGAACTTGTACAAGCCACATGCCTTCAATGCATCGATCAAAGGTTGATGATTCATCGTGGTGAGGTCCACATCCTTGTGCTCCTGTTCTCACCAATCAAGCATGATGTTTATCCTACAATCAAGTAAAAAAGGCGAATTAGAATATGCAAAATTGATTTCATTGGGTATTTTTTGAGTTAGTTAGGTTTTCATAAACCTATGCATGGGGTACGCACCCCCTTGTTAGGGACAATTCATGGGGTCTGCACCTTACCTTCACAGCAGGTGCGTACCCCCGACGTTTTGCTCATTCCCAAAAAGTCGGTGTACGAAGGTCCCCTGTGGTAAACCTGCGGGCCCCCGCGCGTGGGTTTTCAAACCTAAAAACCTCCTAAAAATAAAAATTAAACCCTAAAAACAATTTCAAACAGACAAAAATGAAGAGTAGGATGATGTGGATTACCTGGAGGAGACGGTGTTCGATTCTGACGGACGGATTTTCCGCAATATTCACGGGAAGTTTCTGGTCAAAAGCCCTTTTTTCTCACCCAAATCTCAAATGGTAAAAATGAATGGTAAAATTCCTTCTTATAAGTTTTTTGGGAAAATAAATTCTAAATTTGCTTATGCTTCACTTTAAAAAGTTGTTTTTGTGACATTTTTACCTATTATTAAACAAGTATGAGTAATGTTTGAGTTTTTGTTCAAGATAATGGATTTTCAGGCAAGATCAATCATTTTCAAAAAAAACCATTAGAGTCACCTTTAAGCTCTATTCTGACTCCTAAAACATGAAAAGATTGCCGAGTTTTTCTTTTTAAGCTCGTTAAAACGAAACTAAAAAGACGGTCCTCTTATAGCCATTTTCTGACCGTAAAAACACGAAAAGATTGTCGGGTTTTTGTCGTTTCAAATTCGATATTGGTCATAAAATGATGTGTCATTGATCACTTTTTTACTTTTTCAGATTAGAGGCACTAATTACGAAAAGTAATCCTTGGTCGTAAAATATCAAGCAGTTCTCTCAAGTATTATTTTATACTTTTTCAGGCTTGGGAGACACAAATTTACGAAAAATTCAACCCTGGAGTCTTCTTAAGTTTTTTCAGACTCTCTAAAAATGAAAAACGCTGAGTTTCTCCTATACTAGACTCGTTAAATTTCGACAGTAAAGGACCTATTGAATTACAAACAGGAACGGACCACTCCTTCTTAGGGTTCGAATTTAAACTAAGTTTGACTCACCCGAAGGGTGAGCTTATAATCAAGCATATGTTATCCTCCTCAAGCTTGTAAAAAATAAAGAGGTACTTGCCAGAAATGGTGGGGGAAAAGAGAGAAAAATGAGCCTGTTTTTCATACTTTGTAACCACTCTTGAACACGACACTTTTATTCACCTGGGTTGGGAAATCCTTTGCCTAACAGTTGATCAAACCACATTGAAAGTCTTCAGTTGGTTTCTGGGTATTAACTTCAAGTCAATCATCACCAAACCATCTGTTGTGTCATTATGTGTTCAAGATGTCAGTGCGAATAAGCCATTCATCTGCAAAAGTATCTGTCATCCATATTGACCATCCCTGAGTCAGTCCTTGCAACTAAATTTCTTCGAACTTGATCTATGATTTCGTTTTGTGGGCATGCCTACGACGGATCACTTTCTATCGACTTCAACTCTTTATCTAGAAAGATGATCTAGAAATCACTAGTACCTTGGGATTTTCATGCCTCAATGGCAGGTTTCTCATCTTCGATGATAGGTTGCATCATTGACCTTCGATCGAAGGATTCCATGACATGTTCGACATCGACACATCTAATCACATCTCATGGATTGTACTGAGTACTTTGAGAGCCATTGTCATTATTGGTGTTTCTCTCACACTTGTAACAGTTTACATCATCGACTAGTAATCAAGTGGTTTCTACCATGTTCGACTTCGACACATTCATTCGCATGGATAGAATCGTACTATTTCGAGGAGTAGAAATGAAGACCCTGGATCTAGTTTCCACAAATTTTGTATTCATTATGTTGTAGACTATTCATAAACAGATGGTTGCATTCATACTATGTCTACATGTGTCTATACTTATGGTGTATTACAAGATCATTCCTATATTAGAGCAGTAGTTAGCTTTCTAGTTAGTTTTGATCTGAGTATGGGAATGCCTACCTCAGCGATGATATGATCTCATATATATATTTTGCACTTGAATGTTTTTATGGGTTCCAACTGGGCTCTCCGCAAGATAATCCTCAAAATGATAAATTACTTCACTCTTCTTAAATGATAAATGAAATCCTCATCTACTACAAACTTCGCACTTTAGGGGGCAATCTGTTACACAAAAATATCGTCATCATCATTATCTGCAATCAGTATGGGTCTATCATCACTTATACTAGCCTCCTAAGCAAGTCTCAGACCTTAGCTCTTCATGTCAACCTTTGCAAATGACAGAAAGATATTGAAAATCAATACTACTCTGGTTCCGCACTTTCTCCTACTTTTACCTGCGGACCCGCACCCTTTGCTCATATTAACTGCGTACCTCCACGCTCTGTCTGTAAAGGGGTGGGTGCGTACCCCTGTAAAAGTAAAAAAGGCACAATTTTATCCTAAAAAACTCACTTTTGGGTTAATTCTAGATGTTTCTAGAAGGATTTTGACGTGCATTGTTCGCTCCAAGGTGGTTCATGCATCCCAAAAGAGAAGGAGCTAATCCCTTGATAGGAGGAGCTATCCCTTTGAAGGAGGGCTTTATCCCTTTGAAGGAGGACCTAGTAACTTCCCTCCATTGCACTATAAATTAAGGCATTGGGTCAGTTGCTGGAGAGGTTAGAAGCTGAACATTTTGAGGGTAAATTCTGATGGAATTGGGACTTCCTAGTTAAACTTGAGAGGAGAGATCACATACCTTTTGGTTTCATTGGGAAGTGAGTGAAACTTGTCAAAGTAGAGGAGACTTCTTGTCGGATCCTGAGAGGAGCCTGTATAGCATCAAGGCACAGGTTGTAAAGTTCTTCTTCATTTGAATTAATACAATCAGATTCATTTTTCTCAACAAATTGTCTTATGTGGTTTGTTGCATAATCTCCTTGATCATTATGATGAATATGCTTTATGATATTGGCTTTTCAGGTGCTATTTAATTTGGTTTGCTTGTTTGTGTTTGCAGAATTACACTTCAAGGAAGCTCATTTGGAGTGAGGGAGCGAGGCTTCCACAAGCTTGCATTGGACCCAAGGTAGGCCTAAAACACTTGTTTTCCTTTATTTTAATTGCATATTTAGAGAAAGATAGTTTTTGATTGGCTTGCTTGTCACTAGATATCTTTGGATACTAGGAAGGTCGATATTGTCCGCAACTTCGACTCATTCTGCGTGACACTCATCATTTACATCTATTTGTAATCAAAATGTCCTATATTTGTGCAATGTTTTTCATGAGCTCCGTAATATTTTAGCCATAGATTTTACCAAATGATTTCTTTAGTACTTGATGAAGCCACTACCATTTGTATTGCTCTACATGTAGATACATCATTTTTTTTTCTAGAGTCCCTTCCAATTTTTTTAGAGCATTATTTATAATTTGAATAACATTTTCCTTCACGTTTTTATCTTTCGTTGTTTTTTGAGTTCCCAATAGAGTTGTAGCATATTTTAATTTCTTTGTTGTTAAGAGACCTCTCAAAATTTGAGCTTGAAATGTCAGAGCTTCATCTTTGAGGAAATTCTCAATAATGACCTTAACATGATATCGTACAATATGGTCATCCTTTTTATCTCCATATATGTGAGTGCCAACATTTTCTAGCATATCATCATCGATATTGATTTGATATGTACATATGAAAATTAAATGTAAATGGGTATCAATATCCATTAAATAATAAAATTAAAAAATAGAGTTTGAATGAAATTGAAATTAATAGATATGTATAATTTACAATAATATATATATATATATATATATATATATATATATATATATATATATATATATATATATATATATATATAGTTTATGGTGATTCAAATTCTTCACTGAATCTCTTTAAATATCTTCAACAACGTCATCAATTATTGGTTCATTATTTTTTCACTTTGCCTTTCAACATTGTCAATCTCATCTTCAATGTTATGAACAATATCTGTCTTTGTTTACATTGCAAAATATTTTTCAAATTAGTTGATCAAATAAAAGTTAAATTTCACAATACGCTAGTTAAATTTTAAATGTCATTTATAATATTTACATTTATATATCTGATTCAACTTCTAGTTGAGTTTGATTTTCCCTTTCAATATTTGCGCGTTCTTCCTTCATTATTTTATAATGGTTTCTCCTGTAATCTCTACGAGCATCAATGTCTCTTGTTCGAACATATTTTCTTTTGCAACACTTTGATTTCCCATGATAATTCAATCCATGTAGATTTTAAAATCCAACCTGAAAAAGTCAATCTCTAAAAATCTTGCCAAAAAAAAAATCACTTTCAAAATTTAGACCAAAAAATCACTTTAAAATTTCAACACGAGAGAGTTACTATATAAAAAAAAGCACTTTAAAAATTAAGCCAAAAAAGTTTTCTTAAAAAAAAAAACTCGCTTTAAAAATTAAGTGCAAAAAAATCACTTTAAAAATTCAACCTCAAAGACTTACTTTAAAAATGAAGCCCAAAAAAATTACTTTAAAAGTTAAGCTCAAAATCTCAATTTTAAAATTCAGTCCAAAAGACTTATTAAAAATTAAGCTAAAAATTCTCACTTAAAAAATTCAGCCGAAAAGACTTACCTTAAAAATTAAGCTAAAAGATCTGACTTAAAAAATTCAGCCCAAAGGATTTACTTTAAAAAGTAAGCTAAAAAATATCACTTAAAAAGCTTAGCCCAAAAAACTTTAAAAATAAAGTCAAAAAAATTACCTCCAAAAAGTTCAGCGTAAAAACTTACTTTCAAAAGTAACTCCAAAAAATTCAACCCACAAGATTTACCTTAAAAGTTCACTCCAAATGAGGAAATTGTGCGAAAATGAAGTTTGAGCTCCATTTATATATATAATTTTGGGCAAAAGTTTTTTTCGAAGGGTCGCATTGTTTCATTTTTGTTGCCGACGAAAAATATCGACACATTCTCAGCCTGCCTTTTAAAAATAATTCTGCCGAACTTTTAACGTAATTCGGTCAAATTAATTTTCTGTTTATTTTAAAAGGCATCGACGAAAAAGAGAGGTTCGGCCGAATGTAATTTTAATTCGATCGAACTATTTCAACCTGCAACGCTGCAACCACTCAACTCTAGTCCACTTTTTCCAATTTCAAAATGCTTAAACTCCATGAAATTTGGTGAATTTACTATTGGAACAAAAACTATAATTTATACAATTGAATCTACTTTCATTAGATATAATTTTATGGAATTTCATAAAAAAATTCTAATTTTATTTAATTTTCTAAAAATTAACATGCAAAAAATTTCTGATGGTCATTATGATTTAGTGAAATAAAAAATATGTATCTTCCAAAATACACTATAAAAAAATATGAAAATTTTATGCTTCATTACATTGGTCCATCTTTTGTAATGGGTAGTTTTTAGAATTTTAGTTTATAACTAATATGTTGAGAAATTTGACACTTAGTTAAACATCTTCCAAATTTGCAGTTTTTTCATATTGGTTTAATTCAAAAATTCTAGTAATTATGATATGCATCAATTGCTTTCGTAAATATAATGATACTGAAGTAAAGTGTCTCTAGATTTCTGCAACACATATCTTTCTTCAAAAATACCAAGTTAACGAAGAATACACTAGCGCTCACAAACATAATGTATTATGAATCCCTTTATTTTTAAAGAACACACAATCAAACAATTGCTAAGTTGACATATCAAATGTGGGTAGACAAATTCCGAAAAATAAATAATAAAAAGCTAGTAATATTTATGACAAGTTTCCTTTTATTGTAAAATGAAATCATAAAGAGAAAAATTTCTTTGGCTTTCCAAATGTTGAATAACTTCTAACAATGATATTTTTTTCTCAAGAAAGGGCAGAACGTGTAACCCAACTTTACATTTTCACCCTACTGGGATAATATTGTAGATCGATGATCCCATCACGAATCAATTCTCTAATGTAGTGTGTATGGATCTCGATATGTTTGGTCCGTTATCTCTACACTAGATCTCTACAAAACATTAGTGTACTCTAATTATCGTACCATATGACAGTGCAGCGATGGACAATGATACCAGGGTAAAAAAGGAAATGCTACACCCATATGGCATGAATAGAAACATTGAATTCTCCTTTGTATTTGGCCTCCCTTAATGGTAAAATAATGGAAACATGATTCTTGCTTCACCAAAAATGGGATTATGTCCCAAACTAAGTACATAGATGGAGGTTGACTTGTCATCAAGATTGTTGCCAACCTAATTATATGAATCTATGAACCCAATGAGATCTATTAAACAAGTTTCTGCATAATGATTCCCATAGTTGATTATCCCCTGGACATATTGAAGGATGCACTTTGAAGTTTTCCAGTGTAACTCATGTGGCTCTTGCATGTGTATGGAAATTTCTCTTATGACATATGAGGTATCAAGATGGGAGTGAGTGAGATAAAGAAAATTCCCCACAAGCTGATAGTACAATGTGTATCAAACCGAATGTGTGGCTACTAGCATACAATCACTCGTGGAATTATGTCAAAATATCTCTAGCATACTCCGGTTTAGAAATGGTAATCCCATAACCATTTTGATTGATCTCTAGTCCATGGAAGAAATTTAGCAAGGCCATGTCTATCATATAAAACCACTTACATAATGCAGTTTTAATTTCAACAATGGTAGAAAGTGAATTTCCTATTATCAAAATCTCATCTATTTGGAGTACTATGATCAACAAGGAGTCACTTTTCTTCAACAAATAAATGTTGGAATCAAATTTATAACATACAAAATTTTGAGGCAACAAATAGGAATCCATCTTTGCATACCACACTCTAGGTACCTATGACTTCTCCATATATATTCCCACCACATATCACCATGGAGAAAGGAATTCTTTAGATCCATATGATGCAACTCCCATCATATTACCACTACAATGGAGAGGGCTAGTCGAATAGGATCAATTTTTTCTACTCGAGAAAAAATCTCATCATATTCAACACCATGTACCTGTTGAAAACCTTTGGGCACCAATCGTGTTTTATATCAACTACCTTGGCCACTTGTTGCCTTCTTGGTATGGAAAACCCATTTACAGCTAATATTTTTATGATTCGATGGTAGCAAAATGATGTCCCAAGTCTAGTTCTCAATGAGAGAGTTGTATTCCTTATCCATAACTACTTCCCATGTAGGATGCCCAACTCTTTCTACATAGGTTTGTGGATCACATGCATTTATCATATAAGCATAAATGGGCATGCATGGATCCATAACAAAAAGTGTGTTTGGAGCTTCCTTAAACTGATGTCTAGTAGTAGGATCATCTAAGAGATCACTCATGTGATGCAATTTTTGCTAAAGGTGGTCAAAAAAATTTCGAACTACATGATTAAGTATTATCTCGATGTTCAAAAACTAGTGATCCAATAGGTGTTGCATGAAAATGATCATATAGATAACGAAAAATGATCTAAAGTATCATTTGCATAGTCATCAACTGGCAGTGAGGTAACTTTTGAACAAGTTCATTTAGTGGTGCATCTAAAGGATGTTTTTCAAACTTTACACTCATTTTGATAAATAAATATTTTGTGTCCATATCAAAAAATCTATACCCTTTGACTTCATCGAAGTATCTAACAAAGATGCATTCCTTTCTCTGAGGTACAAAAAACTTCTCTTCTTTATAGGAATTTGGGCCCATGATTAAGATTTGGATATGTGGAAATCACTAACTTTTAGTTACATGCAACTCTAAGCCTCAAAAGGTGTTTTTCCAAAAGTATATTTATGAGACCTATTCTAGATGTATGAAGCATAGTTGATTGATTTTGCGTATAAGTTTATTGGAAGATATCTTGCATGTATCATGCAACTTGCCATCTCTTTAAGATATATTTTCTTCCTCTTGACCACCCCATCTTGCTGCGAATTGTAAGGAACCGTGCGTTGCAACTATATACCTACTTCATTTCAAGGCTTCTAGTTATCCTTGTTGAGACATTCATTTCCATTATTTGTGTAGAGGATCTTGATTCTTTTTCAAGACTGATTTTCCATATCTACTTTGAAGATATTTATATGCTAAAAAACTTGAGGCTTGAATTTAAGGAAGTAAATCCGAATGAATATCGTGTAATCATCTATAAATGACAACATATATCTTGATTTTCTCACTAAAGGTTATGTAAATGGGTCCATGATATCAATATGTATAAGATCTAAAGGTGAAGAGGGTCTCCATGCATTCTCCTTCTCAAACTTATCTTGTGGATGCTTTCGAAGAGCACGTCCATTGAAAACAACCTACCAAAATTCAATTGCCAACAGTTAGTTAACCATCCCTTGCTTGGTAAGTTGTTGCATATATATGAAATTCACATCTCCAAATATCTCATGTTAAATCTTAATTTCTTCATTTTCATGTGTTAGTAACAAATGGAATATGAGTGAGGAACAAAATCAGAAAAGGTATACATACAATATTGATCATTTACCTTTCCAGGTGCAATATTTGAGTTGGTTTGCATATCATAAAGGCCCACTAAATATGGATTAAATGCCACTTTTCTTCTGGTTTCAGTGTGTGTCAGTTGATACACTAAATTAGGATTCAAAAATTTCCTTGGAACACGCAATACATTATCAAAATTTCCATCTTTGAACTCCACTCTTCCTTGTCGAGTAGTTTCTACTACAGAATTATCTCCCATGAGAATAGGATGTCCCAGGTATGGTCATAGACAAGAAAGAGATCCGTTTGAAGAATCCATATGTTGCAAATGTCATAGATTTATGATCAATTCATTCAATATAGAATGAATGGAAATAAGAACATGACCATTACCCCTTATTTTTTAGGGTTTCTCTTCTGCCTTCTTCTTGACACTTTATGTAATTCAATGACTAAGTTTATTCTACTGAAGCGTCTTTGTAATCAGACCAATAGTCTTCTACATGCAAGAGGATTCATGATGATAACCTCTATTACAGTAAGGAAACTCGGAGTTTTTTTCTTTCCCTTCTTACCATTAGAGATAGAAGAGTCATCTAGAGGTTTTTAATTTCCTCCCTTTCTTGGATCTAGATCTTTTGCCTTTCTTTCTCCTTTTTGTTATTGATTTGGTTTTGAGTTGGACTTTCATTTTGCAAACATGGAAATTTCAGGTGAATTTTAATACTTTAATGAACCCATCTTGATGAGCTTATCATTCTCATGAATGAGAGACTCAACAAATGCATCAAGTTTGGAAATTTTCCATTTATATGCAAGTCTAACTGTATGAAATGAATAAAAAAAATAACATATCGAGGACCTAATTGAGACAAAATAGAAAGGATCAATTGAATTTCCTATTTATATTTATTGATCCCACATTCTCGTAACTGAAGAAGAGATGATTTGAATTTCATAATGAAATATTGAATGTTCTTGAACCTACTTAGATCTAAGGAATTTAGCTCATTTTCAAGAATGTCAGCCCACATCTTATCTTGCTTTCAATTTAAATTCTCCATGATTGTCTAGACTTGATTCGATGTGGTGCATAATTTTGCATAGAAACACAATATTGGAGGTATTGTAAACAATAAAACACCGAAGGCCTTAACTTAGAGAAACTTTGAGGTAAAAAATGGGCCTCAAAACAAAAATGTACAACAAAAATCAACTTTATAAGAACCGATAGGATTCAACATGATGATGTCAACCATGGGGTATGATTCACCATTTTGGAGTAAAAAGGTAAGAAGATAAAAAATAAAAATAATAAAAAAACTAACTTTTGAACTTGTATTTTAACTTATCTCCCTAAGAGTTTAATCAAATTTTGAGAAAGAGCACTCATTGGATGTCGAATTTAGTTTTTCATCCATGGAGTAGCAATATTACATACTTTCAATGGACTACTAGATGAAAAATGTGAAATAAATATAAAAAATGTGATTGTAATCATGATTTTTCATGTATTTCACATATTTCATGTAGTAACGTCTATCAAAATTATGCAACATGGGTACTCCTTGGATGCAAGATTAAATTCTGCATCCAATGAGTGCTCCCACTCAAACTTAAAGTAAAATGGTACAGAGACAAGTTTAAAATACGAGTTGAAAAAGTTGTTTTTCTTTTTTCCCTCCAAAACATGATGAGGTAATTTAACATTATTTCATTATTTTCACTATTATTTTATAATACTCCTTAGGAGGCCCCTTTTAGACCTCAAAATTTCTAATGTGCGTCTTGTTAAAGTATTTGGATTTTTCAATCCTAGAATTCGTTTCAATTTCCATATCCATAACTATCTGATACAAGGCTTTGCCTCTAAGGTGAAGCAAAAAAATTGGCTTACACTAAAAGTAGTTATACAGATTCAGAATAGTTGAAGATGGAAAATTCATTCTTTCACCTTTTAGATGTTGTGAAAAATCGGTAATATTTCGATGCGCAAATCAAATATCCCAACAATTTCTAATAATTTGATATTCAAACATGCAAAGATTGTTCATGCACCTTCTTCAACAACCTCATGACTTTCATACCATGTAATATTTTTAGAGCACATATAAGCATCTACCTCAAGATGAATTCCATAAATATACAAGAATTGAAAATTAAAAACTAAAAGATAGAATGAATTGAATATATCAATATTAATGAAAGAATCAATACATAAAGTAGTTAACTTAAGATTAACTATAAGGAAGCACTAAGGTTAACTAAAAATAACTAATGCTAATTATTATTTATGTTATGTAAACTAACAATAAGAAATTCTTATCCCTTTGGAACCAATGAATTGTTATTTTATAGTTTAACAAAGATCATTCAAAATAGAAGTTTCTCGTTTTTATTTGTTAGGAGTAGGTGCTCCGTACAAAGAGGACTTACTCATCCATCACAACTACCATCGAGAAATTGATGCGGTATGCATCCACAACTACCAACGAGAAATTGATGTGGTATGCATCCACATCCCCCCTTAGCATCAAAAACATGTTTTCCATATGTTCCTTATTGTACAAGCCCACTCCTCGAGTTATGGAATGAAAACCTACACGAAACAAAAACGATCCCCAAGGGAGGTCCACAAGAAGGAAGTGAAAATAGGTATTTTACTCTATAGCAATATCATTCATTAGATTCTTCAATTTAAAAAATACAATATTTGGTGGTTTATCAAGCCAATACATAAACAAAAAACAAGGACAACTTCAATCCCTTCAGCGAGAAGCAGAAGTGGAAATGACCATCCAAAGCCATGGATCTTGTAAACTCTTTCTTTTTCTCTTTGTTTTATTTTCTAAGTATGTTGATAATGTTTTTTTACATTTTTTGAAGTATTGATGGAAGGACGATACTAATTGAAATAAATCTTTGGTGTCTTTCGTGGGCCAGTAGGGGAAAACGCCAATGAAGTGGATGAGATGGCCAACAAAAATGCATCCACCTATATAAAAAAACTACACACTTATCTATCTACCAGGGATCTGCAGACTAGTGAATGGGAGTTCACCCATTTCGGTTTGACACCTAACCTTATAGTTAGTGTTGTTAAAAAGGTTGTCCTCCAAAGCTTCAAGTAGATGGATGAATTGAATAGTTTGCTACATAATTAAAATAAAATATATCCCTCATTATAATATATCCCTCATTACAGCATTAGGCTACAATCGCTTGGGGTATAACTCGTTGCCAGATGATTCTCATGACTTAATTAATTTCAAAATTATTTAAAAAGAATTATCTCTTGAAGCTTCATGAAATATTGCAATCAATCCAGATTCTTCATCCATTATACCGACATTATTATATTACTCTAAATTCATTTCAAAAGTATATAAATTTCTCAATTGAACTCAATAAACATACATCAAAGTTGAAAATCTATACCCACCCTTATATGATAGCATCTAATATTGGTGGAAGACAACGAGCTTTCCCCGATTGGAATGTATTGGAATTGGTTAATTGAAATTTTATATGAAGGTCATTTCTATTTTTAGTTTGTCTTTTATTGAAATATATTTTATCTATGTCTACCATGAGAGGCTCACATTTAGATTCTAATTTATTATTATATCTATGTGGATATTTATTTCAGGATCATTTTTCTTTCCTTTGACTTTGTATTTGAAGTCATATTTAACTATATTCGATCCATATCCACCGTGTGAAGTGAGCATATAAATAAAGGCTGAAGAAAGGGTGGAAGAAATCAACACTCCTACAATGCGAGTGGCTTCAGGTAGAAACACCAACTTTAATTAATCTGTCAATTAATCCAATAAAACAAAAAAAAGTGCAATAGGTCAATATGTTATTATTTGTAATATAATATTCACACTCGGTCGTGGAGACTGGACCTTCTTAACCACTCAATCTGAACCTTAAAGATTCTATGGACCTACTATATGGCACAGTCCTTATGCAAGGAAAAAAGATAATAACATCTAATTTCTAGGATGGAAAGATTATAAAATATTTGATTCATTAGCAACATAAGCATCTTTCTCTCATAGGAATTTGATAGATCATTTCAACAAACCAAGCTTCACAAAAGAACAATTGTTGGAACAACATGCTCGAGGAATAGACATAGGACAAGTAACTAAACTTTTCTTTTAAACACCTGGTATAACTTATTTAATATTTATTTTAATATTTTCCTTTAACCTAGCTACAATGAAAACTAATGGTATGTTTATTTCATCTCAGCATCAAATAAATACATGAAAGTCGATAAAGAGAGGGACACAGAGACAACAAAATATTTTGTTGTTTGAGTTTTGATTATTTTCTTGTTTGTATCTACCCAAGATAACATGTAGTTTAATTTTCTCACCTACCAAGCAATAATCCCGAGCATTGTTACATGATAAAGTTATGAATATTGGAATCTTACATTGTTATTTAGATCGATATTATGAATTAATAAAAAAAGAGTAATGTTTTTTCAAATGGAGTTTAACTTTATTTATACAGAACAATGAAATAATTAATTAATAGATAATATTATTTTTTATTATAATCTATTTTTATATATAATAATGTTAGGAGATTTAAGTTTTAGTAGTTTAGTAAATAATTTGTTTTTATACTCATGTAGGTTGCAGTGTTTGGAAAAATGTTATAATTAGCTCTTTCTTTACATTTATTAAAATATTTGTATTTGATGTAGTAATAGCAGGAAATATTTCAAAATTTGCCATCTAGTACATATACAATATTTAGTTTTTGAAAAATTAAATTACAAATTTATAAAGCATTTGTGTATACCATGATATCAAAATGTTTGTTGCAAAATGATGTACAAATTAATCAAAGGATAAATTTACATTCTTTTTCCTAAATGCATTTGTCTTGTTGTTGCAAGATGAGATATATGCATTTTATTTCTTTAAATCGTTTTACTTTAATTTAACTATATTTAAACTAAGTGGTAGGTAATAGCTATTATGTAGTAATTGCTCATAAAATTGTGAATAAGCTTCTTTAAAAAAATCATAATATGTGTATCACTTTAAAGTAAATTTAAATAATAATGACCATAACATTTCATAATATATAATTAATAAACATATAAAAGCTTAGTAAATTTATTTATTTTTCAAAAAAAAAAACCACTATCTTTTATAAAGAAAAAGGTAGATACATTTGCATGGAATTGTTTTAGCCAATAGTCACATGTGCGTCATGAAATTTTTATGATTACATATAACCTATAATTCTATTTTGCATAGATTTCTTTGAACACAGACTAGACAGGCCTCATGGTCGCTCTCCATCAATACTATGTCATATGCCTCCCCTTTTCCTGGTATTGTCTACCTTGCCTTGTAACCTGAATGATGCTAGAGAATCCTCTTCTCGGGATATTTCTATCCCTCTGCCATTTATTATCTCTCCATAGGCTCCCAACTTAATTTATCCTTCCTATTGACATCAAAATCGGGCCATTGAGAATGCCATGTAGTTGGCATGTGAGGACTTAGAACTTAAATTTTGGTCATTTAAAGGCCTTCCAAATTTGTTGATCTCAAAGGATTTGGACCTGAAATATTTGGCATGTGATGCATCATGGCATTAGATCAACTAACTAGCAAAGAATGTTTATTTCAATGTGTTTGGAGAAAAGACAGCTGAAGGATTATGGAAGAAGCTCCATGATCTATATGAGAAGAATGCAACATCAAATAAAGTGTTCTTGATGAAGAATGTTTATAATCTCAAAATGAAAGAGGGTGTTTCAGTTGCTGAGCACTTGAATGCATTTAATATTATTACGAATCAGCTTGTCGTTGTTGAAATCATTTTAGATGATGAAATTAGAGCTATTTTGCTAATGTGTTCTATGTTAGACAGTTGGGAAAATTTAATTGTAGCTATGAGCACTTCAACAACTATAGGGACACTGAAGTTTGATGATGCAACAACAGTTTAATGAATGAGGAACTGTGACGCAAGTCAAATGCAGAAAACTAGGGAGGAGAGGCTCTAGCTCTAGTTGATCGCGGTAGGAGAATGGATCAAGGCCGGCAAGGATGATCAAGATCGAGAGGCCGATCAAAATCAAGGGGAGACAGGGTCATGTGCTTTCTTTGTGGCAAACCCAGGCACATGAAGAAAGAATTTTGATTATGGAAGAAAGGACAAAAGGATCAGAGACCATTTAGTACAGATCAGAAGTTATCTAGCACAAATGAAGGTGAGGCTACTGCTGTAGCCACAGATGGTGATGTGTTGTTTACTATTTAGGTAGAGGATGCATGTGTATATACATCTAGTAGTGGATTTGATTAGATCCTTGACTCTGGGGCATCTCACCATGTAATTGTATGTAAACATAGTTTTGTTTCATATAATCCTGGTGATTATGGTAGAGTGCAATTGGGAAATAATATTTTTTGCAATATTGTTGAAGTGGGAGATGTCCAGATCAACATGAAACATGGACAAGATATATTGTTGAAACAGGTCAGGCATGTACCAAAAATGCGCATGAGTTTAGTCTCTATGGGATGACTGGACAATGAAGGCTATTTGACAAGCTTTGGAAAAGGAGGCTAGAAAATTAGCAAAGGTGCATTGGTCGTGGCCAAAGGACCCAAGACAAGAACATTATACATATTGAAGAGACTGATAGAAAAATCAAATTTCGCTTCTAGCACAAAAGTAGGAAATTTAGCAGATCTGTGGCATAAGCATTTGGGTCACATGAGCGAGGCATAAGCATTTGGGTCACATGAGCGAGAAGGGCTTAAAAATCCTTGTTGGTAAAAATTTATTGCCAGGTTTGAAATCCTACAATCTTGATCTTTGTGATCATTGTATATATGGCAAACAAAGAAGGGTTTCATTCCTTAGAGGTGGCCATGATAGAAGGAAAAATGTGTTAGAATTGGTACAATCACATGTGTTTGGGTCTGTTAACATCAAACCATTAGGAGGAGCATCATATTTTCTAACATCTACAAATGATGCATCCAAGAAGGTTTGGGCATATCCTATGAGAAGCAAAAGTGAAGTTTTTGGAATATTTCAAAAATTCCATGTTGTTGTTGAAAGAGAGACTAACAAATTGCTGAAGTGTTTAAGAACAGATAATGGTGGAGAATATTTCTCAAATGCATTTAAGGAATATTGTATCGGGTTTGGCATAAAGCATGAAAAGGCTGTGCCTAGTACTCCTCAACAGAATGGTGTTGCAGAAAGGATGAATTGCACCATTATGGAAAAGGTGCGAAGTATGTTGTCCAATTACGGTTTGGAGAAGAATTTTTGGATTGAAGCAGTCACGACCACTTGCTACCTCATAAATAGATCTCCAACTATAGCCTCGGATGGCGGTATCCCTAAAGAAGTTTGGACTAGTAAGAATTTGAATTATTCTCAGTTGAAAATCTTTGGATGTGAAGCATTTGTATATATTCCCAAAGAATGTAGAACTAAGCTAGATGAAAAATATATGAAATGCATATTTTTGGGATATGTGGATGAAGATTTTAGTTATCGTCTATGGGATCCAGTCAAACATAAAATTATTAGATGTAGGGATGTTATATTTAAAGAGTCAGAAATGTTCAAGAGGACTGTAGGTGAGTTGGAGGTCAAGAAGGTTATTGATAGGTTTGAAGAGCAGCAGGAAAACATACCACCAATACAAGAAAATGAACAACAAATTCAGGAGCATGGAGAACAACAAATGGTATCAGAGCCAGAGGTCTCGAGTTCAAAACACACTAGGCTCGCGTTGGAGGGGGGGGCGAGATTGTTGGCTCCCCATTAATGGTGGTGTAGAAGGATAATCCAACGCTCCCCCCATATGTTTTGTGGAATGTGCTTAAATCTAGTCATGTGTTTGTTTACTATCACCTGCGAGTTTTGGTGTAATGACAATCGTGTCTCCAATATCTATCCCTCCCCCATTTATTATCTCTCCATAGGCTCCCAACTTGATTTATCCTTCCTATCGACAACAAAATCAAGCTATTGAGAATGCCATGTAGTTCGCATGTGAGGACTTTGAACTTAAATTTGGGTTATTTAAAGGTCTCCCAATTTTGTTGATCTCAAAGGATTTGGACCTAAAATATTTGGCATGTGATTCATCGTGGCATTGGATCCACTAACCATCAATTTTTTTTTTGGGTGTAGTAGAAATATTCATGAGTCCCAAATAAAATAAGAATGTAATGACCACAAAAACGAAGGGCTCCAAATATAAGGAATCATCTCAATGTAGTAAGGTTTCCTCTAAATGCCAACCGACATTCTTTGATGCTATGGTGGAGGCCCAAACTTCCTTATCCTTCCCCTTTCCTTATTCTGGTTCCATTATTTTGGTGGAGGATGATGTATTGTGCATTGTTAGTGCACATTTACCTACAAACATTGTTCCCTTATGATTATCATGTTTATGATTATCATGTTTATAAATATTAGGGGCCTAGGATCGGCCCATAAATGGAGATCCCTAAGGAACATCATAAAAAAAAAAACATTTGTTGTACTAATTCAAGAGGCTATGGTAGAAAAGGGAAAGGCATGGAGTTTTACCTTAGTTAAACGGGTACCACTCCCAAGCATTGGAGAACACGTCCCTAAAGCTCCCCCGCTCCTGGGAGCTTGGGAGATAATTGGAAACGCTCCAAAACCGCCAAGAGTTTCAACAGGTAGTTTGGAGCTTTTCGGCTTCACTGCAACTGATTTTTGACGTTTGGGAGCTTCACTGCAATGAATAAGTGCAAACTTATGTGTATTTGATGTTTCCAACTTGGCTGCTGCTTAGACTGATGGAACTGTGTGAAGGGAAGGGTATACTACTGGGTTAAGATCTAGATATGGGTCTGGAACTAAAAGAAACAACCCATTTATGGAAAGCCCTTCTATCCAAATGAAGATAAGGCGCCTTACCAATCATGATCTTTGTCATTGGAAAGCTATTCATTCTCCTCATATACGTGGATGGTGGATGGATACAAAAAAATTTAGGAAGATTATTGGCCACCGGCAAAACTATCATTATTGCTTGAACTCATTGGACAAAAGATGGAATCATTGGACAAAAGATGGAATACTAAGGGAAAAAAATAAATGAAATTTTGAAATATAAATATTATTAAAAAAAAAAAATTAATTTAATTTTTGCATTATTTTATTAAGAGTATAAAATATATACTTAACTTGGAAAAATTTATAATTTATTATAGAAGCTCTTTTTAAAATAATGTGATTTAGAATTATTTTTTTTTTTTTTTTAAGTATTATTAATATATATTTTATGTTTTCTTGTCTCTATTATAAATAATGTAATTATATATATATATATATATATATATATATATTATATATATATATATATATATAATATTGATGAGGTTACATCCCAAAAGGTGAAGAATTGAACAGTATAACCATGTACAATTGCATGAAATCACACTGATAAATCAGTAATAACAATTTTTTTTTTCCTGATGTGAGGAGTTCTGCATTGTTTTTCTTTGCTTGAAAGAATTTGATTGAAAAATGTTAATGAATTAATATTCTGATTTTTTTTGTTTTACATATTTCTTTGCAAAATAGAATTTGATTGCCAAATTTTAGAAGAAAATAAATTAATTATTATATTTTTATTTTTATGGAAAATACCCCTTACCAGAAACCTGTACAACATAGAGTTCTACCCTTAATCGATGGACTATACTTATATCCATACCATATACTTACAGCCATACCAGATACTCGTTATAGCCATACCAGATACTCGTTCCTAGGTATCGAAAGTACCCCAGTACCAGAAACCTGTGCAACATAGAGTTTTACCCTTAATCGATTCAAAGTGTGAAGTTTGTGCGATTTGTGCATTGGGACATTCACGAGGCTGGGCGGAAATGTGGGATCCTCGGGATTTCTCTTTTCAACCCTACAACTCTCTCCTGGGGATTATATTGACCAGACATTTTCGAGGATCCAATCATTGATTTCACATTCTTAATATCAATGCTCCATATTACAACGACACACCCTTTTGAGAACACTTGTACGCTAGTGGCCTTACGGATCTACCTTCCCTGATCTTTGCTGGTGACATGAACATGACATTGGATGTTCGATAGGTATGGGGACCTAAGGGAAAAAATGATTTTTCTAGAAGGTTTTTTCAAGGATTTATCCACCATAAATTTATTAAATGATGCCGTCCTGTATCTCCTTATGCCTACATAGCAAAATGGTAGGCTTGATGAGGAGGGCATCTCCAACAGATTGGACAAGTTTTTAGTTCAGTCAAATTTGATTACAATATCGAGCAACCTTTCATTATGGATGCACAAATCTGAAATATCGGTTCATGACCCCATTTTCTTGGAATGGAAAGGGGAAACTACATTTCAATAATATCCATTTAAATTTAACTAGGCTTTACGATAAGATTCATCCTTCAATGGTTTGGTCAAAGCCTTGTGATTCAATCGATGTGGCAATACCCAACTATCCAACATGCAGCAACTACCATACAAATTACGAAGGCTCAAGGTTGTGTTAAAGTTGTGGGTTAGGAGGAGAAAAAAGAGTTCTTGAAAGAACTTATCTCCATAGACCAATTGGCTAAAAAATAAACGACCTAACAGAGGTGGCTTACTTTGCAGAATCTACAAATAATGCATTATTTTCATTAACAGATAGAAGGAATAAGATATTTCAAAATCAAGAAGAGTAGTGGAGGTTAAAGAGTCGGGCAGTATAGGTGGCGGAGGGCGACAGGAACACTCGTTTCTTTCACAATTGTGCATCGAAGAGGCAATAAGCTAACACTATTTGGTAGATGAAGAATGGATTACGCAACATAATCACTAAACAATAAGATATACAAATAGCTGTAGTGATTTTAATTAATAATCAATACAAAGAAAATAAAGATGTATATAGGACAAATCAAAGGATTTCATTAATTTATTTCCTTAGATGGTAAACCCTGACGCATATGCTATATTAGAGGGGTTGAAATCCTCGGATGAGCGACTTAATGTAATGAAAAGTCTGGCAAGAGATAAACAGCCTTGTTTCGGATAGATGGTTAGCCAAGTTCTTTATACATTATAAGGATTTATTCGCATTATAATTGTTGGAAATACCACAAGTAATAAATTGAATTGATAACCATATAATTTAAAATAAAATAATATATATGAATATAAGACTAACTATAAATGAGATACATATAATCATTATAAATAAAAATAATAAAAAATAATAATTTCATATGGATAAATATTATATTTTCAAAAATTCCATATTTAAATGTAATTAATAAATATTTAAAATTTAATTTTATATCCTTATTTAGATTTATATATCATTCATACAAAATATACATATATATATATATATATCAACAATTTTAAAAAAAAATTATATCAATATAACTAATAATTAAAAATTAATATAGATGTATCTTAACTCCATATTTGTTTAATATAAGGAGGAATCAAATATCTCAAGACGCAAACTTTTTCTCAAAGTTCATATTTGCATTTTGAAAAATTTAATCTTTTGAATATTTCGTAGTTCATAACACTTAGGAAATATAATTCCTACATGTCTTAGGTGTGATGCTTTCTATGTAAAAGAGTTGGTTCCTATTCTTTAGGAGTTGTTTAGTTCTATATGTTTCCTAGATTGGTCTGTTGTTGAGATATTCTCTCAACCAAGTGATTATGTGTCCAAAATAGTTTTTCTATCTTGCAGCAACACTTCGTATATTTATATGTACATTATTTGATTAATAATGAGTGTGAGCAATAGATTTAAGTTGGTATGAGAGCCTAAACAGGGTAACTCCCTCACAGGAGGGCCTAAGGGCATAAAGGGAGTAGAATAGATTTCCTAGAGTGTTTTTTTTCCCACCATTTGATATTATTGTGTGTGTGCATGCTTTTTGGAATACGCAGAAGAGTGCATGTGAGAACGAATAGATTTCTAAATTGAAAACTTGAATGCGGTATGGAAGAATGTGAACAAACATTAAAGGAAATTTCAGCCTAAAAGTGGCCTCCTAAGGAAAATAATAAAAGAATAGTTAAAATATTAAAATAAGAGTTATGCGTTTTAGAGGGAAAATAATAAAACTATTTTTTTAAATAATATTTTTAGTTTATCGCCTTATAGGTTTGCTCAAATTTCATGTGTAAACACACGATGGATGTGGAATTAAATTTCATATCTAATGAGTACCGGTTATGCATACTTTTGAGAATGTCCACATTGATAAAAAAATGAAGATACTTTAAAAAAAAATGTTTATACTTATTTTTTTAATGTATCTTCATTTTTTATCAATGTGGGTTTCTCAAAAGAATGCGTAATGGGTATTTGTTGGGCAAAGAATTATTCCACATCAAACAAGTGTCTACAGTTAAAATTTGAGTAAACCTATAAGGAAATAAGCCAAAAATACAATTAAAAAAATTAGTTTTGCCTATTTTCTCTCCAAAACTTTACCTGTATGTCTTTTTAAATTTAAAGGATTTTGATTGGTTCACATATTATGACATAAAAATTTCAAAGATACTTTTAAATTGAAATTTTCTCTAATGTCTACTTTGGTGTAGCATGGACCGAGTTTGAATGATTGTCATGAATCTAATTTGAATGATGGATTGACCTATGTGGAAAATGATGCATAGAGCCGAGTCAACAATGGTGCATCAATCAACATGTAGATGACAGATAGTATACCTATGTGTGTGGAGAGACATGCATATTCATGGAAGAGGTGTTGTGTTATTGTTTGTCATGAAGAGAGTAATTGTGTGTGAGTGTATTGTGTAGAGGATCAAATACCATGTAGAGCTTTTTGAGCTATAACCTAGTGATTTTTGTTGGTGCGTGGGATGGTGTTTCTGTTGGGTGTATCATGGAACGAATAGTTATATTAGAGCTTTGTTTTGACGGGATGATGGGTTATTCATGATTGTTTTGTTCCACACCCATTGAATGAGGTTGTGTTCTCACTAAAGCCCTCATGAGAATGATGTTCATGGTGTACCATTATTTTCAATTCACATTAGCTATTTTAGACCTGCTTTGGCATAAAGTGCCTAGATTCTGCCAAAAATCCAATTGATTGTTGCATGTTTATAACTCAGGGTCACATGGCTTCTTGGAAAGGCTAATGGAGGAGGCAACTATCTCAATGGAAAAAAAGTCAGGCGTTATCAACATGTTCCTAGATTTTGCACACCAACTACACATAATGTGGTAGTTTCACTTCCTCGACCTTTACAAGACAAATGGAATATGACATAGGTGGAGTCCAATTATGGCTCTAATATGGTGATAAGTATCATAGACTTGGGCATTTGGCTAGAACAAGGTAGCTCCAACGATCAAGACATGCCCCCTTCCCAAGCACTAAATAAAATGTTGATTGAGATATGTAATCTCATGTGTAAGGTATCTGCAATTGTAGCAATTGTCCCTCTATTTCTTCTTATGTGTGTGAAAGAAATAGATGAGTGGGCTGAAATCTCATGACATAATTCTCTCTTGGAGCGTGCTTATGTTGATGTTCCACTGTTTTTTTGTTTTTCTGGGAAGGAATTGGAGTCATGAAGTTGTCATAACGTTTTATATAAGGTGTATGGATGATGTTTCCTCATACATTGATTTCAGTATTTAAAAATTGTCATGTTATCAATGTAAATCTATTTTAAAGAATCTTGTGACATTTAGTTTAGTCAACTATTTTTATGAGTTTGAGTTTGTGTTGAAACTGACCATTCCAATAATAAACAAGTTTATTTGTAGGAATTATTGACTAACAACTATTATAAAGACATGACACTAAAGATAGCCTCAAAGGATAGTGGTCGCCACAACAATATATATTAAAGGATGATGGAAAACCAAGTGAAAGTTTGTGTCAGTTTGTACAATAGAGTCATGATCATGGTGTAGTATGTGTCACTTACATGTATTAGTAAGAAAGTCTATGATCCCTTGTAGTGGTCCTTGAAAAAATTGTAATAGTATGTAATTGAGTTAATGGTGATGTAAGTGCACCAGTGTAAAGCTCGTGGTTATCTTAAAACCACTTTGTAGATGTAGGCTTGTGGCGAACTATAAACCACTTTGTCATGTAAGTTTGTGGTAAGCCAAAAACTAAAGTGGGAGAAAAAAGTGGATAGGGATTCCTATAACATGATTTAGGGGTAGCTAAAAAAACCCTAAGTATGGTTGAAGGTGAGTCGAAACCTTGAACATGGTCTACGGTACACTGATAATAACCAACGCATGTTTATGGATAATTTGAGAAAACCAATTTTCATAATGATGGAGGGGGACTTGCGGTTACATGTTTAGTTATGCATATATAACGGTTGACTGAACCATGTATACAAAGGATATCCTAGTAGATTGGTGGTTGCAGCGGTTGGGTACCCATGCATTCTTGTGAATGGTTGTTTCTATATATAGACGTCGACATATTTTTTGATCATGTTCGTAAAAACCAAATTTGACCACATCTATACTTTGCTCATTGAGATCAAGAGAAATAGTCCTTAAGCGGGGGGACTTAGAAAATATAGTTCCTACTTGTCTTAAGTGTGATGTTTTCTATGTAAAAGAGTTTCTTCCTATTCTTTAAATCTAAATGTTTCCTAGATTAGTGTGTGATTAAAATATTCTCTCAACCAAGTGATTAAATGTCCAAATAATTTATCTCTCTTCAAACAACATTACATATATTTATATATAACATTATTAATTAATAATAAAAAATGATAGTAAATTTAAATAAAATTTAAAATAAATCTAAACTAATTAATTAATATCAATTTTTTTTTCTATTATTATAATTATTACTTACAACAATTATAAAATTTTGAAGGGTGGAGCAAGAGTGTAAAGGTGAAGACCGATGTGACTTACAAAAGCGAGGGGTCAAAAATTTATTCCATTTAAACGATTTTTGTCACTATCAATTTACTAATTTTGTATTTTAAAATATGTTTACTTTTATATTTAATAATAAAATTATTTGGTTAAATATCATAAAATAATTTAATATTCATTTTAATTAATGAATATCTATTGTTTTAATTACTTAATTTAATCTTTAAAAAAAATATTATACATTATAAATTTTTAATTAAATTTCAATTAAAATCAATTACATACATATATTCTATAATTTTTTTAAATAAATATAAATTTTAAATAAATCACATATATATCTTCTATGTTCTGGTCATTTATATAGACATAACCATCAATAAAATAAGTTGGAATTTATTTAAATCTGAATTTATTAAATATTTTATAAGAGAATTAAATTTAAAAAAAAATATGTGTGTCAGCTATTTTAAATATGAATTTATTAAAAAAATATAAATAACCATGAATTGAATTGAATCATGACCCAGTCAATATCGGGCCGTTGTAACGAATAGAGATCGTGCTCCTAAATTATGTATGGAATTCATATTCTCAAACCAACGATCCACAACTGGACTCCTATTGTAAATTACGTATGGAATTCATATTCTCAAACCAACGATCCACAACTGGACTCCTATTATCTCAATTCAGTGACTTCTGACACCGCTGGATGAGATTCCTGCCTCAATAACTTGGCATATGTTAGGTTACTTCTTCAAATGTTTAGCAGAAGTAGATGTAGATGATGGTAAGTACGGTTCGACCATAACAAACAAGTACAGATAAATATCTGAAACAACTATTTCACCATATATATTACATAAAACATTTTAAATTTCTTATTATTGCAATTCAGTGATTTCTCCTACGCCTTGGTGGCATTGAAACATCTATACTTTGGCATTAATTGACAATTGTTCGGCCATAAAACCTCACAAGAAAGCATGACTTTCTGTCTGAAACAACTTCACAATCATTTATGACACAAATACATTTTAAATTTCTTATTATCGCAATTCAGTAATTTCTCACAGCCCCTGGTTGCATTAATACGTATCTAACTTGGCATGAACTGGTCATGTCTTCATAAATTTAACATCAGTACAAAATGGTGGATCAACAACAATCATAAAAGCTGGCCCGCTGAAACAGCTGTTTCACAATCAAGTATTACATAAATATATTTCATAATTTAAATACATTCTAGAAACATGCCCCTTTTCAATCTCTTTCTAGAATGATAGTTTTCAAATTCTGTATGATCTTCATTATTTCTATCGGTTTTTCTGTGTTTCACATTAAAAGGATTGCTCACGGCTAGGTATGGAATTCTTATGACCTTTTGTTTTCTACACTTCTTGTATTGTAATATTGGAAAGGGATTAAGTGTTTAACGTGATTGATGTCTAAGTGTTTACTAACGAGAGTGTGGATTTCACCTACTTACAATCGTTTGTAATTATACCGAAGGTGTCTCTGCAGGGTTGGGCTTGGCAGAGATGGTTCATTCTTCGGTGTCTCTGTAGGTTGGGCTTGGCAGACATTGTTCTCTCTAGCCAATAAAAGAGGGTAATTTTGGTCTTCTTCCCTCCTATTAAATTTTGACACGTAGCTATAGCATATTCACACGCATGGGTATTGCACTTACCAGACAAGTGAATATTGTCGGGAATTTCTAGTCATTCCAAAAAAAATAAAGTGGAAAAATCCTATGTTACCATTGTTGGGAATTTTCTGATAAATTCTGAAACAAACAAACAAATGAAAAAAATATGAACAGAGATTAATACTCTGTTTTGGGAATTTCTGATAATTCCAGAACAAAAGAACAGAATAGAACAATGCTCTGTGTTAACACAGTGGAAAAAAAAAAATCTCTTCGCTGAAATTGGTGTTTCAGAAACATAGTCTCGTGAGTTGTCGATCGTAGTGTTTCAGCAACGGTGTTTTGACGTCAAGACTATTTTTGACTTACGGTGTTTCAGCAACACTCTGTTTTGACGTCAAGACTATTTTCGGTTTATGGTGTTTCAGCGACACAAGAAGCTTGTACTCATTAACAATAAACCAACTCTTACAAAAAAATCTTCCTCACATAGAGGGATTTTCACTAGAGATTATGCTGAAGAGCATCTTCCTCTTATCCAGAGGGATTCACGAGTCTATGCTGAAAAGCATCTTCCTCTTGACAGAGGGATTTCACAATTGCCTATGCTGAAAAGCATCTTCCTCTTAACAGAGGGATTCTTCAATTGTTTATGCTGAAAAGTATTTTCCTCTTAACAGAGGGATTCTCCAAGGAACGCTTCAGTTCCATGCAAATACATTTACTTTGTCTCTGCTTTGAAATTTTACAGTGTTGCGTGTAAAATTTCAATACATTTATACTGTTCCATATTCCATTACAAAAATTCTGTCTCAGCACTATTGTCTTAGCACTGCTGTCTCAACAACTCTATCTATCACTGCACTCGCTGTTGTGTGCTTCCCTTCATTGATTACAATTGCACTGCTGCTGTGCCTCACTTGCATTTCAGATGCAAACAACAAAAACTATGCTGCTGCGTTTTTACCCTCTCTCACAGCAAACAATCACAAAACAAATTACATTCAAATCTGCACTGTTGTGCGTTTCACTATTCTAGAAGCATTTTTCTTCACGCTGCTGCGTGCTCTCCTCTGCTCTTTCTCTTTTTCTCTTCTACAATGTTGTCTCTACACATATATAGTGCATTAGGGGTCATAATAATCCATCAACCGCTTCAACTCTCTGACAGAGTCTCTGCTACAATCTGCGGCTCATAATGAACGAAATCTGATCTTTCTGACATTCCGCTGTGCTTCTTGAGTCAGTTGTGTGGAAACCCATAATTGATAACTGTTGCGGTTGGCTCGAGGCTGGTTCTTTTCACTTTCGGCCATTCTGCTCTTTAATGTGGTTGTTTAGAAGTAATGGTGAACGGTGGATATGATCTTCCTCCTTCTTTGGGAACACAAATAGGTAAAGGGTGAAAAGACGGTAATGGTGGTGGCTTAAAAGAACGGGAATAAATGTGGGGTGTCGGATCAGGACAAGTGAGTAAAGTAGTTGTTGCTGTTCAACTGTTCACTGCAGTTGAAATTATAATTTCAACACTCCGCTTTAATTTCAACTACTGGGTTATTAGTCATACCCATACACTTCATCAAAAACTCGAAACTTTTCTGCCTATTCGTATCAACTTCCTTACATCGCTTTCACTGCTGCGTTTAGGCACTCCAATCATGTAATATCCTCTTTCTCTCTATCTTAGGCAAGACAATCTTTGCATCTCCAAGCTATCCTGCAACATTTTCTTCTCTACTTTTATGGTAGATCTAATTTCATATATTTACCCTATAAGAAGATATTCATCAAAGAATAACTGTTAATATAATTCAGCAGTAATGATAAAAAATTACAGGCTCCCCCTAAGCGTATGCATCATCTTTTTTCAGCAAAGTCTTCTCAAAAGAAACTTAGATTAGCTATGGAGCTCGAAGGACTTTCGGACTGTATTTCCTTCCTTCTCCATACTTGTGTAACTTTCTTCTTTTGCATGAGTCTAGCTTGCGTAGGAGCCCATGTTAAGTTACAATCATGTGCCATATGCCCAATGTTATGACATTTGAAACATTCTACATTGTTCATGAATAAGATTTCATGATTTCTTCCTGTAAAATTGTTTCTTGGAGGTTGTTAGAGACCATAATGTCTATCTCTATGAAATGCTCCACAATCTTTTGCCATATGACCAAAGTTTGAACAAGAATAACAATAACCAAAAAATGAACTTTGGAACCCGGTAGATGGTGGTTTCCTTGATGTACTTTTAAAGCTTTTCTGCCTTGAGGTCCTTTGATGATAACCATTTCCTCCTGCCTCTTTGACATCATCAACATTTCTTCTTGGAGCTGGTTTTCTACTTGGAGTAGGATTTCTTCTATTGTAGCCTTGATTTTTCTCCTTTCCTTTGCTGGAACTAGGAGCATCACAATTTCTTTCTGCCTTCTTCACATCTACTTTGCTTAAATCATTTTCATTCTTGTTTGAGGGTTCACCTACATACCCGAGTCCTGATTTATCAGATGGAGATCTATGATAGCTGAGCAAGTCATCCAAGGCTTGACAGCGCTTCGTGATTTTGTTCATCGCTTCAACCTTTTTATTGAGGAGGACAATCTCTTCTTCCAATCTTTCACACTCATTATTCTTCTTTGTAAGTTGTTCCTCATTTTCTTCCTTGCTATGAGTAGCTTCAGCTGCTACTATTTTAAGGGAGATGATATCTGACTTTATTTTGGAGATTTCTTCAATCTTTGCTTGACTGCTCTCCATTTCCTTTTCAGCTCCTTGTGCCTCCTTCCCGGCTTCTTGTAATTCAGACTTAATGGAGGAGACCTATACCTTGTACTGTCCAATCTCTTCTACAAGTTTGTTCACTCTCTTATGCCTTTGTTCAAGTTGACTTGACAAGATGTCTTCCTGCTTCTTTGCTTTATTCAATTGATTTGTAATGGATATGACTTCTTCATGATGCTTCCTTTTGCTTTGATCAAGTTCCTTCTTAAGCTTGGTGAGCTCTTCATCCCTTTCTTGCACTCGAAGCTTGATGAGATCAACCTTCTCATTTTCAGCTTCTATGATGGGTTCAGAATTTCCTTGTTGACTGATGGTTATGGTCAGTGCTTCCTTTGCGTGAAGGTCATAAAATCTGTCCCATATATCCTTTGCTGATGAATATTTTCCTAGATTCTTCTTTACAGAATTAGGCAGCCCATCGAAGATTATCTCTGCTGCTTTTGCATTGAACTTCTTGGTTTTTCTGTCCTTCCTGCTATCATCAATCACTGATTCCCAGATTTCAATCCCTTCAGACTGCAAGAAAGTCCTCATTTTTACTTCCCATATATAATAATTCCCATTGAACCTTGGGGGCTCAAATAGAAAGCTTTCAAGTTGATTATCTTCTCCTTTAGTAGTAGAGGGGGACACATTTTTAGCAGGATTGGTGACTTTCTTCTTTGACCTCGCCATTTGACTAAGTATCTAAAGTAACTGACTGTCTTCAATAGTAATACAAAAAAAGGACTTTGAGAAATACCTTTGAATCTTTCTTGACTGAGTCTTCACTCTGCTGGAGAAGTTGCTACAGCAAGAAACCTTCCTTCAACTTCTTTGACGCCTTCAAAGAGCTTGGACTAGCTCTGATACAATGTCGGGAATTTCTGGTCAAACAAAATACAGTGGAAAAATCCTTTGTTACCACTGTTGGGAATTTTCTGATAAATTCCGAAACAAAAAAAAAATGAACAGAGAGTAATACTCTGTTTTGGGAATTTCTAATAATTCCAGAACAAAAGAACAAAACAGAACAATGCTCTGTTTTAACACAACGAAAACAAAAAAAATCGTTCTGCTGAAACTGGTGTTTCAGCAACGTAGTTTCCTCAGTTGCTGATCGTGGTGTTTCAGCAACGGTGTTTTGACGTCAAGACTATTTTTGACTTACGACGTTTCAACAACACTCTTTTTTGACGTCAAGACTATTTTTGGCTTACGGTGTTTCAGCAACACAAAAAACTTGTACTCATTAACAATAAACCAACTGTTACAAAAACATCTTCCTCACATAGAGGGATTTTCACAAGAGATTATACTGAAGAGCATCTTCCTCTTATCCAGAGGGATTTCACAGTTGTCTATGCTGAAAAGCATCTTCCTCTTAACAGAGGGATTCATCAACTATTTATGCTGAAAAGTATCTTCCTCTTACCAGAGGGATTCTCCAAGGAACACTTTAGTTCCACACAAATAAATTTACTATGTCTCTGCTTTGACATTTTACACTGTTGTGTGTAAAATTTCAATACGTTTATGCTGTTGCATATTCCATTACAAAAATTTTGTATCAACACTATTGTCTCAGCACTGCTGCCTCAGCACTGCTGTCTTAGCAACTCTATCTATCACTGCACTCGCTGCTGTGTGCTTCCCTTCATTGATTACAATCGCACTGCTACTGTGCCTCACTTGCATTTCAGATGCAAACAACAAAAACTGTGCTGCTGCGTTTCTACCTTCTCTGACAACAAACAATCACAAAACAAATTACATTCAAATCTGCACTGCTGTGTGTTTCACTATTCTGGAAGCATTTTTCTTCACGCTGCTGTGTGCTCTCCTTTGCTCTTTCTCTCTTTCTCATCTGCACTGCTGTGTCTACACATATATAGTGCATTAGGGGTCATAATAATCCATAAACCGCTTCAACTCTATGACAGAGTCTCTGTTGCAATCTGCTGCTAATCATGAACGAAATCTGATCTTTCTGACATTCTGTTGTGCTTCTTGAGTCGGTTGTCTGGAAACCCATAACTGATAAATGTTGCTGCGGACTCGAGGCTGGTTCTTTTCACTTTCGGCCATTCTGCTCTTTAATGTGGTTTTTAGAAGTAATGGCGCAACAGTGGATCTGATCTTCCTCCTCCTTTGGGAACACAAACAGGTAAAGGGTGAAAAGGCAGTAATGGCGGTGGCTTAAAAGAACGGGAATAAATGTGGGGTGTCGAATCAGGACAAATAAATAAAGTAGCTACTGTTGTTCAACTATTCACTGCAGTTGAAATTATAATTTCAACACTCCCTTTTAATTTCAACTGTTGGGTTATTAGTCATACCCAGACACTTCATCAAAAACTCGAAACTTTTCTGCCTATTCATATCAGCTTTCACTGCTGTGTTCAGGCACTCCAATCATCTAATATCCTCTTCCTCTCTGTCTCAAGCAAGACAATCTTTGCATCTCCAAGCTATCCTGCAACCTTTTCTTCTCTACTTTTATGGCAGATTTAATTTCATATCTTTCCCCTATAAGAATATCTTCATCAAAGAATAACTGTTAATATAATTCAGCAGTAATGATAAAAAATTACTAGCTCCCCCTAAGTGTATGCATCATCTTTTTTCGGCAAAGTCTTCTCAAAAGAAACTTAGATTTCCTAGGGAGCTCGAAGGACTTTCAGACTGTATTTCCTTCCTTCTCCATACTTGTGTAACTTTCTTCATTTGCTTGGGTCTAGCTTGCATAGGAGCCCATGTTAAGTTACAATCATGTGCCATATGCCCAATGTTATGACACTTGAAACATTCTACATTGTTCACGAATAAGAGTTCATGATTTCTTCCTGTAAAATTGTTTCTTGGAGGTATTCGGAGACCATAACATCTATCTCTATGAAATGCTCCACAGTCTTTTGCCATATGACCAAAGTTTGCACAGGAATAATAATAACCAAAAAATGAACTTTGGTACCTGGTAGATGGTGGTTTCCTTGATGTACTTCTACAGCTTTTCTGCCTTGAGATCCTTTGGTGATGACCATTGCCTCCTGCCTCTTTGACATCATCAACATTTCTTCTTGGAGCTGGTTTTCTACTTGGAGTAGGATTTCTTCTATTGTAGCCTTGATTTTTCTCCTTGCCTTTGTTGGAACTAGGAGCATCACAATTTCTTTCTGCCTTCTTCACATCTCCTTTGCTTAAAGCATTTTCATTCTTGTTTGAGGGTTCACCTACATACCCGATCTCCGATTTATCAAATGGAGATCTATGATAGCTGAGCAAGTCATCCAAGGCTTGAGAGATCTTCATGATTTTGTTCATCCCTTCAACCTGTTTCCTGAGGAGGACAATCTCTTCTTCCAATCTTTCACACTCATTATTCTTCTTTGTAAGTTGTTCCTCAGTTTCTTCCTTGCTACGAGTAGCTTCAGCTGCTACTCTTTTAAGGGAGATGATATCTGACTTTATTTTGGAGATTTCTTCATTCTTTGCTTGACTGCTCTCCATTTCCTTTTCAACTCCTTGTGCCTGCTTCCTGGATTCTTGTAATTCAGACTTAAGGGAGGAGACCTCTACCTTGTACTGTCCAATCTCTTCTATAAGTTTGTTCACTCTCTTGTGCCTTTGTTCAAGTTGACTTGACAAGATGTCTTCCTGCGTCTTTGCTTTATTCAACTGATTTGTCATGGGTATGAATTCTTCATGATGCTTCCTTTTGATTTGATCAAGTTCCTTCTTAAGCTTGGTGATCTCTTCATCCCTTTCTTGTACTTGAAGTTTGATGAGGTCAACCTTCTCATTTTCAGCTTCTATGATGGGTTTAGAATTTCCTTCTTGACCAATGGTCATGGTCAGTGCTCCCTTTGCGTGAAGGTTATGAAATTTGTCCCATATATCTTTTGCTGATGAATATTTTCCTAGATTCTTCTTTACAGAATTAGGCAGCCCATCCAAGATTATCTCTGCTGCTTTTGCATTGAACTCCTTGGATTTTCTATCCTTCCTGCTATCATCAATCACTGATTCCCAGATTTCAATCCCTTGAGACTGTAAGAAAGTCCTGATTTTGACTTCCCATATATAATAATTCCCATTGAACCTTGGGGCCTCAAATAGAAAGCTTTCAAGTTGATTATCTTCTCTTTTAGTAGTAGAGGGAGACACATTTTTATCAGGATTGGTGACTTTCTTCTTTGACCTCACCATTTGACTGAGTATGTAAAATAACTGTCTGTCTTCAATAGTAACACATAAAAAGAACTTTGAGAAATACCTTTGAATCTTTCTTGACTGAGTCTTCACTCTGTTGGAGAAGCTGTTGTAGCAAGAAACCTTCCTTCAGCTTCTTTGATGCCTTCAAAGAGCTTGGATTAGCTCTGATACCATGTCGGGAATTTCTGGTCATTCCAACAAAATACAGTGAAAAAATTCTCTGTTACCACTATTGGGAATTTTCTGATAAATTCTGAAACAAAAAAAAAAGTTATGAACAGAGAGTAATACTCTGTTTTTGGGAATTTCTGATAATTCCATAACAAAAGAACAGAACAGAACAATGCTTTGTTTTAACACAACGGAAACAAAAAAAATCGCTTTGCTGAAACTGGTGTTTCAGCAACGTAGTTTCGTCACTTGCTGATCATGGTGTTTCAGCAATGGTGTTTTGACGTCAAGACTATTTTTGACTTAAGGTGTTTTAGCAACACTCTGTTTTGACGTCAAGACTATTTTCGGCTTACGGTGTTTCAGCGACACAAAAAGCTTGTACTCATTAACAATAAACCAACTGTTACAAAAACATCTTCCTCACATAGAGTGATTTTCACAAGATATTATGCTGAAGACCATCTTCCTCTTATCTAGAGGGATTCATCAGTCTATGCTGAAAAGTATCTTCCTCTTGACATAGGGATTTCACAACTGTCTATGCTGAAAAGCATCTTCCTCTTAATAGAGGGATCTTCAACTGTTTATGTTGAAAAGTATCGTCCTCTTAACAGAGGGATTCTCCAAGGAACGCTTCAGTTCCACACAAATAAATTTACTCTGTCTCTGCTTTGAAATTTTACACTGTTGTGTGTAAAATTTCTTTGCTACTGCAAATTCCATTACAAAAACTCTGTCTTAGCACTGTTGTCTCAGCATTGCTGTCTCGACAGCTCTATCTATGACTGCACTCACTACTGTGTGCTTCCCTTCATTGATTGCAATCGCACTGCTGCTGTGCCTCACTTGCATTTCAGATGCAAACAACAAAAACCGTGCTGCTGCATTTCTACCCTCTCTCGCAGCAAACAATCACAAAACAAATTACATACAAATCTGCACTGATGTGCATTTCACTATTCTCGAAGAATTTTTCTTCACGCTGTTGCATGCTCTCCTCTGCTCTTTCTCTCTTTCTCATCTACACTACTGTGTCTACACATATATAGTCCATTAGGGGTCATAATAATCCATCAACCGCTTCAACTGTCTGACAGAGTCTCTACTGCAATCTGCTACTCATAATGAACGAAATCTGATCTTTCTAACATTCTACTGTGCTTCTTGAGTCGGTTGTGTGGAAACCCATAACTGATAAATGTTGTGACTGGCTCGAGGCTGGTTCTTTTCACTTTCGGCCATTCTCCTCTTTAATGTGGTTGTTTAGAAGTAATGGCGCAGCGGTGGATCTGATCTTCCTCCTCCTTTGGGAACACAAACAGGTAAAGGGTGAAAAGGCGGTAATGGCGGTGGCTTAAAAGAACGGGAATAAATGTGGGGTGTCGGATCAGGACAAATAAGTAAAGTAGTTGTTGCTGTTCAGCTGTTCACTACAGTTGAAATTATAATTTCAACACTCATTTCAGTTGAAATTATAATTTCATTCTTCGCTGTCTCTGTAGGTTGGGCTTGGCAGACATTGTTCTTTCTAGCCAATAAAAGAGGGTAATTTTGGTCTTCTTCCCTCCTATTAAATTCTAAAACGTAGCTCTAGCATATTCAGAGACATGGGTATTGCACTTACCCGACAAGTGAATATGACAATTGTCTAAAGCCTGTGGCAGCTGACCCCTTCTGTTGCCGCTGAGAGAAGTCAGTCTTATGATTTATCTTCAATGAAAAAATGGAGTTGGGATTGGATCTGGTGTAGTGGTTTAGTTGTTGGGTCTTGACGTTTGAGAAAACACGACCCCCGCCTCACTGCCCTGCTTCTTTATAATAATGAAAACATGCCCTATCTTCATGGCTCTCCCATCTCTAGAAACATTTTACAGAACATCCCGCATAATCTTCTTGGATCTCTGCAATTCTTCTTCAGTGTTTTGCGAGGACGATTCAATTGAAAGTCTGTTTACAATTCAAGGTGTTATAATTTAGCTAGGACCCAATGGGTTCATTTGGATTTTCTCCTAACACACTGGCGTTGTAACCGAGCCAGAACCCAAAGGGTTCATCCCAATTTTCTACCACCACTATGGTGGGAACACAGTCAAGGAATACTTTGAGGCTACTTGAGTGTTAAGGTAGAGAAGATGAAGATGCATGGGGACTTATCTTGACCATGGATAGGAAAGATCGAAGAGCTACTATGTCTGGGTGGGAATATCATGATAGTGATACATCTACGATATTCTTCTTTGATAGATAAACTGAATCTCTTTTTTGAGCCGTAGGCAATCTCGATAGGCTCCAGCCCCACAAATAACCATAACATTAAAAGAAAAGTGAGAACTTGAGTGAAATTAAGGACTTTTAACCACTCTAGCAGACAAGAGATCACTTGCAAACAGACGCAACAATAAACCAGAGAGACCAACTTGCAAACAAAGCAAGCAAAGGACCGGAAACACAAAAGGAGGTAGCCGAGAACGAGAACTCACAATAACGAGCAATAAACCCTTTAAATCGTGTGGCCACAACTACATAGGTTTGGGAGAAACTTATGCTCGGCTACATCTTTGTTTGACAGAACCCTGCACTTCAGAAAGAAAAGCCTCAGACCCGACCCTTGCTGGCACCCCTGCAGAAAATATATTTTCCTCCAGAGGATCACTTAATGTATTTCACGTGCCCACCTGCAAATAGTAGGGGTTGAAATTTTCTTTTTCATAGAACTAAGTGTTTGTAATTTGCATTACATGTCATTTTTTAAATTAAACTCAGTTTGTTTCTCAGTGTTGTAGTTTCTTGTAAGGAAAACAAATCTAAAGTATAAGGAACCAATAACTAGTATGGACTAGGCCATTTCTCATAAGGAATAAAAATCTAAACCACAAGTTATCATACTAGTCCATATCTTGTAAAGAACCCAAATCTAAACCACAAGTTATCAATAATTAGTATCGTCAAAACGTATTGTATGGGCTGGGCCATGCTAAAACCCACTAGTAACTATGAGTTTGAAATAAAATGGTGTAGAGTTTGAGTATGTGATTACATATCTCTCAAACGTGTGGAATGATCACTTTTTTGGTAGTCATTTGTCATGTCAACATGACTATAGATCATTATGGTTCCAACATTCTACTCCTCAAGGAGAACTCGTGAATCAACGGAAATATAATAGGTTTGAACCCTTGACCTTGTGGGACTTGTCCAAGAGGCAGTGACTCCCTTTCAACAATTCAATAGCCAGAGGGAAATGAATGAGTTCGAGATCGAGACCCAATCAAAGGAGCAACAACAAGCGCAGGAAATCGAGCAACAAATCTGTCAGGTAATAAAATTGTACTCAAAGTAGACCACTACTCCCAGCAAGAAGACCGAGCTTGGGTGCGAGTTTGCACAACGTGCTCTTGTATGAATGGTTTTGAATCAAAATATACATTTCCTTTATGTATATCCACTTCACGAATGGACATAACCGAATCACCCCACTCAGAAGTGTGTGTATACAAACTGAGAAACTACCGTTTCCTCTTGTAACTGTGTGTTAGGGACCTCCTTATTGCTCTTTCGTAATCTCTCATCGACATTGTACATTCTTTCCTACCACAATATCCTCTTGTGTTAGTCTAGGCTAAGGTTTGTTTTCTTCACACCTTTTGAACCATTCAATTAATCTAAACATTCCTTCTAGAATAAGGTATTCTATTTTTGGTCAAAATTTCTCAACTACACTCATTTTTCTTACCATTTTTCTTACCATGAAGTTGGAGACTTCTATAATGAAGTTGGACTTCTATAATGGAGACTTCAAGAGGCAATGGTAACACAACAAACAAATGGACAACATGCACAATGTGCATTTTAAAAGGTCCAAACACATTGATATGGCATCTAAATGCATGCAAGCAGTTATGATTAACACTTGGTAACTCTGTGGTTTCATTTACTATGTTAAATTTAAAAATATATGTATTAATATAAAGTTTCTTCATATTTTCAATACAAGGTGTTTTTTCATATCTACATTATCATTTAGTTAAATAAAAAATTAATTTCAACATAGTTCATGTAACTATACCAAAGGTGTCTCTCTAGGGGGTTGGGTTGGGTAGACACTATACACCTTAGTCAATGGTAGAGCATCAATTTCGTTTTCCTCCCTTCAATTAAATTTTCCATGTTCCTATAGCATATTCGCACACATGGCTACCACATTACACCCTAGAGGCGAATTTGATGATTGTATTAATCCTACGATAATTGTTGCATTTTATTGCCATAGAGAAGTTGTAGTCTCGTTATTTATCTTCGATGAAAGAAGGGAGCTAGGATTGGATTTCATTCTACTGCTAAAAGTCTTTCCCTTCGAGAAAACATAGTCCTTGATCCTCTTAGTCATATAATAGTTTCCTTTGTAGCTCCATGTGATTTAAGTAGTGGACACTAGAAGATGAAATGGGAGGTTTGTGTAGGTCTACATATGCATGGAGGTTAGGATATCAATAAGATATCTCATTCAACATAACATGAAGTCCCGATTATGCTTATGAGTTGAAATATAAAAAATCGCATTTCTAATGGAATAAATATTAGATAAAGATTATTTCCAAAACAACTCAGAAAACTCTGTTACAAAGAGAAATAATGCACGCATATTCAATAGCATATTATCAAAATTAAGTTCACATCAAAGGTTTATATTTTTGGGGTTGGCCTTAGAAAAAGATGTTCATATCAACTAATAAGATCCATCCATTTCCATCCTCCTCCATCAAACCATTTTTGACCACTTCGTGCTATGAATAGTGAAATACGTCAACCTCACTTCCAACAACCATTGGTACTCTAAATAGTGCAAGTCCTCAACATAGCTCTAACCTGATTAGCGCAAATATTTGCAAGAATGCCCAAAGAAGGCAATCGAGAAGTAGTCTCGCACACCATATCCTATTTGAATTTTCATTTGAATCCACACTCACTTCTATAATACTCCCATAGATGATTCTCTTATACTCTTGCGAAGTATCTAGAAAAGTGGCATGAGGCCCTCAAAATGCAATCGAAATCCAAAACCTCTGAGCATATCCAATATCCATATTTTCTCTAAACTCCCCCAAAAACATTGATCTCATCAAAGTCAACATATTTGGCCATGACAACCTTAACACCATTGGCATGTGCACTCCTCACAAAATTAAAGTAATCCCATACCTCTCCTACGGTTGAAGGATACTGGACCATAACCTCGAAGTAGTGTTGACTATACTTATGGAATCTCACAACAATACCCATTTTGTGGCTCCTAGAGTGAGTCGATATTATCTAGGACATTGATAGAGCTCAATATTGCACCCTCATGAAAATATGAGACTAGAAACATTGTGTGGAAAAGCAAAGATAGATAGTTGGGTATGATACACTTTGGGTAAGATCTATCAACACTTTGTGCTCATGGATAGGTTGTGAGCACTGCGATCACATCAAGGAGATTCCAATGGAAATTATGGCAGACCTGATGTGCATGCATTCACCAATAAGCTTTGTTCATGGCAAGATGATATACCCAAGTACTCTCTTCCTTTAGAGTACCTTTGCACTTTTAGGGTCAATTCCTCATTTTACATTAGATGATATTCTCCAAATTTCTAGTTTATTGAGGTTTCTATCAAATAATTAGAGGGTATATGAACTTGTTTGGATTTTGGAAAATGGTTGTATTTATGGTATATGTTAATGTTTGCATTCACTAACTAGTTTAGAATTATACCACTGAAGAAGGGGAAAAAATTGATCTTTTTTTGCGTGCACTTTTAAAAGATTTCCATCATAAACTATTTTAACAAACACCCACGAATAAGAGAAATTTTAAGCATTGTAGGAGCCTTTATCTCATTAAATAATGCTTGAAGTCTAGTAAATATTGAAAACCAATGAGAGTTAGATTTATCCAAAATGATGGGCCACTCACAATGTCTCTGCGCATATTTTAATGTTTCTTACCTATGAGATTAATCTCATGAAATAATGTTTCAAGCCTAGTAAATATTGAAAATCAACTGGAATGTTTTCACAAAATCGTGGCCCCTCACAATGTCTCAAGAAATATTTCAATGTTTCTTAAATTCTTTGCAAAATTTAAAAGACATTTTCTTAAAAATAATGTGATGCAAATTCTCTTGAGTCATCATGTCTTTTTATGTGTAATGTATGTCCCAAAATTTCTATTAATAGTCAAAATAAAGCAAAATTACATTTGATGTTCTTTGAAACACAATGTTGACTTGGTCACAAAACCAATAACTTACTAACAAGAGAGAAACCATGTATTTAAGGAAGTTGACATAGTGGTTGACTTACAATACATGAAAAACCATAGACACTACGAAACAACATATGACAGTGAGAACAAATACCTCACGAATAACACAATGACAAGATAAAGACATAAATTCATAGCCGACTATGACGTGATGAGGATAATATGCCAACATCTAACTAGAAACATAAACATATATGGATTCATTCATCTAAGATAATCACCATGAGATCTAGAGAGGGAGGTGCAATGACCATGTTGAGTGGAGCAACATTAATAAATACCCCATTCTGAGGTGCCTCTAAATTAGTATCAGATTTGGAAATTATATATCGCTCCATTTTCTTCAGATGAACCACTATGTCATCCATATCATAACAATATCCCTTAGGATGCTCTTCATTTCCTCCTAACCAATGAATAACTTATAATTATCATCTTGTTTGACTTGAAGCACCATGCAAAGAAGATTCACCATCTGCCTATGAGTTGAAATTGAGTGTAGAATGTATAATCTTATCTTCCCTAATATTTTTGGATTAGGTACCCTTTCAATGTTGTCACTACATTCTTTGGAATATGAATAATACAAGAAATCACCTAATTCTTTTCCTTTAAGGGTGTGAATTTCAGAACGAATAGTATCCAAAAAGTTTGAAACCAACTCCCAACCAAAAAGGCGATGATGCATGCAGGAACATCCACCTGATGTTCCTCCTCTTTGACTAAGAAAACCATGACACAATGCCATGTGAGAGAAAAACCTGCAAGAAGTATTAACAAGAAAAAACTTGAACAACCAACTAACCTGACGATAGTTAACGATAGGCCAAAGTAGGACAACTACAACCCTAAAGACCAAGCAATAAATGATGGATGGTTTGGAGTGAGCTACTAGAAATTCAAGACTAATATCATCAAGGAATCTATGACCAACTCTAGACCAAAGTGGGTACTACAACCTTGATAAAACAAGCCAAATGAGGGATTAACCTTTTGTGACTTCGAGACTATCCCTTGGAGCATGCAATTAGAATGACAATTAAAACCAAAGAGAAAAGGAGCCACTATACTAGACTCCAACAACCAAGTAGAGACAATTAAATGATATTCCTGATGGCTCGATGGATTGAAAGTATGTGGAGGGTAGGAAAACAACCAACTCAAAGGGGGGACCATATAATGAGCTATGCAGCAACCACAAAAAGAAGATTGGTGACTGGCACTTGAACCTATGAAACCCACTAAAATATTGCTTGACATAGGGCTACAATATAATAACGATCGATGGAGATACCACACACTAATAATTGTTCCTATATTGTCTACAATGAGGAATAGAGACAATGTAGAAATTTTCATAGCCAAATAGTGAGAATTATCTCGTGATAAAGACCAACAAAGGTTATTGAGAGAACATAAGTGAGTGAGAGAAGAGGTCAAGGGATGAGTTACCAAAGTGTACCCAAAATGGAATAGGAATGATAATCAACACCGTGAATACATGATGGAAACTCACCACTCTAGTATTTCAGATGAATTATTATACAAGGCTAGCAGCATGACATTTTATATACAAGACGTGAAACAGTGGTGAGAGAAGATGCCAAAAAAACTCCAAGTGTGTTTGTGCTCCCTAGGCTCCTCCATCCCAATAGCTTCTATTTTCATGAAGGCATTAAAGTTTTGCTATTAACTCTAAAATCATATCTGAGCCGCATCTAATTGCCCAAACGTTTGTAGTAGCCCCATACCTACAACAATGAAGAAAATGGAATGTTGATACTGTTCATCAAACCAAGATAAATTTCCCCCCATTGTTTTGAGTATAATGTGATGCTCCTCACACCATATGATGAGAATGTGTGAATTAATTCCTCGCCACACATAATTTGTCTTAGGCCAAGTGGAAGTATGTGGCTCACACTTCGAGGGTTGCCTACTCATTACAAGGAGGAAGGATCTACTACTGGAAACCATTTGGTGTTGTTATTCTGATCAGTGAATTCCGATGAGACATCCCCATCGGGAAACATCATGTGACCTCTATTCATATACCGATTCATCCATTGTTGCAGTTCTCAAGAGGGTTTTGATGGTTCCATTTCAACCATTCCACATCAATTTCTAATTATCTCTCACACCTTTCCCATTTAGCAAGACAATTTGTACCCTTGTTACCGTCGCGTTTAGTGTGGATGGGGATCGCATAGTCTAAAGTTGCTTTCTTCTTACCTCTCAAAACTCTTTTTTTCCCATTTTCATCCAGACACTAAATGGCTTTGTAATAACAATCCACCTTGTTTCTATGAAGGTACAACCAATCCATACCCAACAACATATTATATGATCCAGATGGTAATACATTCAAATGTGTTGTGGTAGGCATACCATTCAAATAAAATGCATAAGATCTTACCCAATGATGAACTTGCTTCTTTGTACCTCTATCCAGTTGCACTAACCAAGATTATGCATGCAATTCCTTACTCCAACCACACTTATCCACCAAGTTATGACTAACATAGCTATAATTAGATGTAGGATAAATCAAAATAGAAATAACTTGATCACAAAGCGTACCATCCATCTCAATCATAGATGACTGTTGGTCTGGCTATTTGTTATCCAATGCTGCATAAATACAAGAAATTCTCTAACCGAAATACCCAACATTCTATGCCTCCTACACACTATATATCTGAGGCCTACCACCCTGTTACTGTCAACAATCTCTCTTGTGATGATCCCCTCTAAAAGTCCAACACCACATGGACTCCTTATTTTTCTCCTCTGTTCGAAGTCCTTATCTCCTGTCAGATGCATTGAACTTCTTAGGTAGTGCAACATTATCTTTATTACCTAAATCCTGAGGTCTTACTCACTTCTTGACCCATCTTCCTTTATTCTTTGCATTACCTTTCCAATCTTGTTTAGTCTTAGACTTGTGCTTCTATTGTTCATAAAAAAGCTTTAGCTTTTAGATGGCCTCCTCCAATGATCTAGGATCATCGAAATCAATTCTATGTTTGAATCCCATCAGTAACCCACTAGTGAATCTGTGAGTCTTGGCCTTCTCCTCCTTGAGGTAAGATACATACGTCAGTAGCTTCAAGAACTTGCTAGTGTAATCCTCATCTGTCATAGATCCCATATTTAGCTCAAATAATTTGTTTTCCCTGTCATCAAAGTACCTCTCCAATAGGTACTTATCTTGAATAGTTGTTCAAATGCATTCCAAGTCAAGTCCTCCTCATGTACACCTATGAAATTCTTCTCGTCTTCCCACCAAATGTCTACTTTACCTTTGAGACTGAATGCAGCTATTTTGGCTTTCATGTTATCTGAGTAATCATGCAACCTGAAGAAATTCCTTATGCCAAGAAACCACGTGTTTGCATCCTATGATTTATTCATCTCTCCATCAAATGTAGGTGGCTTTGCTTTCTTAAACTCATTTGGTAAATACCCCTTATTGCTTCTCTTGCAAGGATGATAATAGTGTTGATCATTGTGCCTGTCAAAAGGAGAAGTAGAATAGTACCTATGTCTATCACCTCACCTATCTCCAGTATCCAACAATCTTCCATCTCTAATTGTGCCACCTCTATCTCACCCGTGACCACCATGTGACCTACTGCCATATGCCCCATTAGTTTTTTCCTCCTTCTCATGGATGATTTGAAGTGGTCCTTGTGACTGCAATTCTGACAAACTCTGAAGTATCATTGTGTTTACCTCTACAAGTTTCTCCTGTGCTTGTATGATTCTGTGATTGTCTATGTTGAAAAATGGAAACAAGAAATTCCAATTTAATTTGTCTTTGAATTAAAATGTGAATTAAAATCAAATTATATTCTCATAGGAACGTGTAAATAGTTAATTAAGCTTAATTAAATTAATTATCTTAGGAATTTCGAGTTGGAAATATTTCTGTAGTCATGTATATGTCCTTCCTAAATTTTAGGGGCCATGATGAGTTTATTTGAGTTTTAATTAGATAACTCTGTTTGACTAAGTTTTAGATAGTTAAACTAGTTCTAACTTTTTATGGAACTCATAGAGGTCTAGTACTAAGTCGATGCCCTTATGCATCCTTAGTGATACTACAGGTAACTCAAGATTCCCTCATGAGAAACTCATGCATGTGATGTCAGAGAAAGACCCAGTTGAGACTAGAGTGTAGGGACCATGTATTATAACTTGTAGAATAATCCAAGTTGTACATGTCGTGCATGTAATCAGAGAAGGACCTATGTTTGGATTGCGTAGTTATGGAGGAAGGATTTCCAAATTAAATATGGGCTAATCCTTAGAGGAATTGCGCAAGGAAATATGGGCTCAATTGGCAACAAAAATTGGCTAAGTGTTGGTCAATGTAGGTTTGTGAGGCAGAGAGTTGATTGTACTTGTGCGAGAATTGTGCTAGTGAGAACAAGATTTGTATTATCACTCAGATTTATGATTAATGCAATAAATAGTCATGGTTTTGAGGAGTGGCTTTCCCCTGAGAAATAATTGTGTTATGTGCCTTTGATTATCTTCCTCTTGTAAATTATTTTTTTCATCGATCTATTGCCTTCTGCCATTTAAAGAGTAGAGTGGCAGTGCATCACATGAGTTGTGAACCTATAGGAAAATATACATGGTATGAGAGTTGAAGACAATATACTAGAGGATATTTCGAAGTTTTGAGTTTTGGGTTACACGTGGAATTAAAATTTGCAATACATGCTCCAAGATCGACAAATGGCTTTCTACAGCTTTAGGCTCAAGTATGCCTTAGAAGCCAACTCAAATTATAGAGCCTGGAAGGATAAGGTGCTAGATATTCTAGAGGATAATGGCCTGAAGGAATTCATTGAGAAAAATATTCCTAAGCTAGTAGCATCAAATGCATAAAATCTAGTCGAATGGAAAAAGTGTGTGGTGAAAGCGAGATAGATAATCCTTGAGGGAGTTTGAAATCACATTTTTTCGAGTCTCCATGGGAAGGAAACTCAGTATTCTATGTGGAAAGCATTGATAAACCTATTCCAGAACAACAATTACCATAGGAGTTCACACTGAAATACAAACTTAAAAAAATCAAGATGGAGAAAGGAGAGACCATTCCAAAATACTTGAGCAAGTTTGCTCACTGTGTGATTAACTTAGAAGTGTTGGAATAACCATTTGAGAGGATGATATGGTGTTCCTAGCTCTCCTAGGCCTTTCCAAGAGTTGGAATAGCTATCATGACTCTGTCAATGGGAAGGAGAAGCTACCAAATTGGGAATGACTATGGTCGGTTTTGATGCAGAAAGAGATTAGAAGGAGCACCACAGATGATTCCTCATCAAAGACAGATGATGAGAAAAACTATGACTTAGTGGGTATGGCAAAGAAGGGGCAAGGGAAGGCATCCCATTCCAAATCAAATTCTTATAATTGAGGCAAGAAGAAAGACATGTCAAGAGTTAAGTGCTTTCAGTGTCATGAGCTGGGCCATTTTACTACAAATTATCAACTCAAGAAATCCAAGAAGAAGTCGTCAAGATGAGCGACGAGTGAGGTTTGTCCTCTCAATTCAAATTGGACTTTACTCTAATTGCATTCATGGTATCATCAATGGTGGGTAGTTTATGGTAGCTTGACAGTGGAGCTTCATTCCACATGACTGGTGACAAGGAATTGTTTAATGACTTGGAGGAGACAGATCTCTAGATGCATATCAAGATGGGTAGCAACGAGAGGTATAGTGCTACTGGATTGGCAGAACTACTTTTCATAGGGAACATAGTGCTCCTGCCACATTGAGAGATGATATGTATATACCTGGGTTGAATAATAAATTATTATCCGTCGCCATGTTGGAGGATAGAAGCTATGATGTGGTCTTTAGGAAAGGAAAGGCGTTCCTTCGACACATAGCCACGAGTGAGGTAAAGAAGATAGGGATTTTGGTTATGAATATCTATAAGTTGGAGGTAGAGGATTTTGTTTCCTTAAATAGAAAATTAGAGAAGTTGTAGAGCTAATATTTTGGTGAGTTGTGGCACATGAAATTGGGTCACTTGCATCATTGGGATTTGAAAATCATGAAGCAAATCTCTATTGTTATTCCCAAAGGTACACTAGAGCAAGTTGATACATTCAAAGGGTGTACATTGGGAAAATACACCAAGGCTTCCTTTCACGAGAGAGACAATTGAGCATAGGCTATTATAAAGAAAGTCCATTCTGATGTGTGTGGGCCATACTCGACAACATCCAAAACCAAGCACATGTATTATGTTATATTTTATTACTAATTTTCTCGTAAATGTTGGATATTTTTCATGTAGAAAAATGATCAAACTTTCACAAAGTTTTGTGAATTTTAAGCATTGGTCGAGAAAGAGTCTTGCTAGAAGGTTAAAGCTTTGAGGAGTGATAATAGTGATGAGTATGTCTCAAATGACTTTAAGAACTTATGTGCAATAGAATGGATTAAATGGGAGTTGATGGCACCCCATAACCCACAACATAATGGGGTGGATGAAAAGAAGAACAAAAAGCATTGCAGGGGCAACATGGGCGATGTTACATGATGAGGGCCTACCACTCCACTTGTGCTTAGGGGCATGCAACACAATGATTTATTTTCAAAACCATAGACTACATCATATACATGGGATGAAGACACCAGAGGAGCCTTTTTCTAGTAAGAGACCAAATTTTACTCACTTTAAGATTTTTGCGTCGTTGGTATAATTCCGCATGACCAAAGATGCATGGAAGAAGCTTGAGATGATAGCAGAGTTGGAGATATTTCTAGGGTACACTAATACACCTCACAACTATCGAGTGTGCATGTCGACCAAGAGGATGACAGTGGTTCGGAGGGATGTCTAATTCGATGAGGAGAAGGCCATGCGAGTTTCCCTTGAGATGGAGCTTCAACTACATGTGGTTGAGGATATTTTATCCCGTAAGTTTGAGGAGCCTCAGATTGATGTGGAGTAGCCACATGCAGAGGATCTAGGAGTGGAGACATACACCCAGGTAGAGTCTTCTAGAAATGGGATAAAGTGCACCAAAGATGTTGATAGGCATGATGCACTGGTGAAAATGCGAGCACCCAAATCTCAACGCAGGTAGAGGAGGTCACCTAAGAGGTACACTTGATACATAGATCTTATGAGTGATATGTTGAGACAAAGTCATCTTCCTTTGAGGAGGCAGTGCAACAACCAGTTTGGGTTGATGCCATGGTGGAGGAGTATGACTCCATAGTTCGTAATAGTGTTTAGGATGTGGCCCCGAGACTGGAGGACAAGTTAATGGTGAGCTCCTGATGGCTTTACAAGATAAAGCAAGTTGCAGATGGTACTATAGAGAAGCATAAGGCCAGGTTTGTGGCCCATGGATTTTCACAGGTAGAGGGGATTGACTATGAAGAGACCTTTGGTCTTGTTGCAAGGTACTCATTGATTAGATCTATATTGGAACTATCAACACAGATGGGTTGGAAGATACATCATATGTATGTAAAGACAACTCTCCTTAATGCAACAATTGAGGAAGAGGTGTACATAGAGCAGCGTGAAGGTTTTGAGACCTTCGACCGTGAGTCACATGTGTGTCTTATCAAGAGAATGTTGTAGGGGTTAAAGAAACCACCCCATTCTTGGTAAACTAGGATCGATAGCTACTTCACTGGGTTGGGCTTCACCAAGAGTGATGCGGATGCAAACTTGTACCACATACTATTGGATGGTAAATTGTTGATCATTGTGTTATATGTCGACAATTTGATTTTGACAAATTATGATCTTGTAAGAGACTTTGGGATGAAGGACATTGGGCTCATGTATTACTTTATGGGCATGGAATAATGGCACAGTAATGGGGAACTATTTGTGTCTCAGGGAAAGTATGCCAACAAGATACTTAGGAGGTTCCACATGAAGAGTAGCAAACCCATCAAGACTCCTCTAGTAGGTAACTGGAGGAAGGAGGATGCTACTTCAGGGGAAGCAATGGAAGCGATTGTTTGAGGAAGATTGTGGGTTCACTCATGTATTTGATGAACACGTGACCAAATATCTGTTATCCAGTTAACCATCTTAATCAAGCGATGGTTAGGCCTACCAAGTTGTATTGGAAGGTGGAAAAGTATGTTTTGAGATACCTCAAGGAAACTACTCAGTATGGATTGTGGCAGAGGGAGTGAAGCTTCAAGGCTTCACCGATGCAGATTGGGTAGGGAGTCCATCTAACATGAAGACCATATCAAGAGGGATGTTTAGTATTGGGTCAAAAATAGTTTCTTGGTACAACAGGAAAGAAAGATCAATGTAGCTGAATTTGATAGAGGTAGAGTAAATGGTTGCAAGTCGAGTAGCATGTGAAGACATCTAGATGAGGAAGATTTGGGTTAGTTTATTTGTTGAGTAGATGGATCCAGCTATAATTCACTCTAATAATTAGTGTTGTATAAAACTCCCTAAAAATATAGATTTTCATGATCGGTCCAAGCATATAAATATTTGATATCGTCATCTTTGAGATTGTTTATTGAGGCAGATTGTGTTCTTGTAGTACATTCCCACGGAGGATCAAGAAGTTGACATTTTGACAAAGGAATTGTGAAGATGTAAATTTTTAAATTTCATAAAGACAAGATCAGGGTAGATGATAATCCTTTTCTCGTTTAGGGGGAATGTTGACAAATGGCAACAAGAAATTTTGGTTTAATTTTTCCTTGAATTAAACAATGAATTAAAATCAAATTATATTCTCATAGAAACTTTCGAATTAAGTTTAATTAACTTAATTATCTAAGGCATTTCGAGTTGGCATTATTTCTATAGTCATGTAAATGTTTTGCCTAAATATTAGGGGTCCTAGATGAGTTTATTTGAGTTGTAATTAGATAACTTAGTTTACTGAGTTATCGACAGATAGGCTAGTTCTAACTATTTGTGGAACTAGTAGAGGTCTAGTAGTGGTTTGGTGCACTAGTGCATCCTTAGTGCTACTCCAACTAACTGAAGATTCCCTCATCAAAAAATCATGCATGTCAGTTCAAAGAAAGGCCTAATGGAGACTAGAGAGTAGGGACAATTTACTATCAGTTGTAGAATGATCTGAGTTGTACAGTTCATGCATGCAATCAGAGAAGGACCTAAGTTTGGATTGTGTGAAGTTATGGAGGAAGGATTTCTAAATTAAACATGGGCCAATCCTCATGGGAATTGTGCAAGGAAATAGGTGTTGAGAAGGTAACAAAAATTGGCTAAGTGTTTGTGAGCGTGGGTTTGTAATGCAGAGGGTTGATCATACTTGTGGAGGAATTATTCTAATGATAACAAGCTTTGTATTATGACTCGGATTTCTTATTAATGTAATAGATAGTTGGGGTTTTGAGTCGTGGCTTTCCCTAGAGAAACAATTGTGTTATATGTCTTTGATTATCTTCCTCTTGTCGATTATTATTTTCATCAATCTATTGGTTTCCACTGTTTAAAGAGTAGAGTAGATTCTTGTCTTGTGTTTTAGTACATTACATGAGTTGTGAATCTACAACAAAAGCTACAATGTGCCTTACAACTCCTTCTTTTTTCCTTTAAGCTTCTTAGCGTATCCGCCAAATCGAAAGAATAGCCAACACCATTATGCTCATTTGATCCTGTTGGACACCTAATCCTCTAAGGGCTAGTGTGGAATTTGAACAACCAAAGGGAGTCCAAGAGACCACTTGGAATATGAATCCAAGAGTCACACCATGTACTATAAATGTATATCATTTTCAATAGTAGACTTACTCTCATGCTTTTAAGTCATACTCTGTTGCTACCATGTATGTGTTTAACATGGTATCAGAGCCATGATGTGTGGCATACGTAGTCTTCCTCCTCGCAGTCTATGCCTTAGGTAGAAAAGAAAAAAATGGCTTGTTGTTATTCCCTGTGAAGCTGGTTTGAGCTACCTAGAATAGCAATGGCCTAGTCTGCATGACTTGTAATGTTCCATGCATATTGGACACTCTTGAGCACTATGCCTTCCTGCAACCTTCCTGTGTGTCAAAACTTCCATTACTATTCTTGTTGCACGTTGTCCCACTGATCTCTTAGCAAGATTCATGTTAGATTTGAGTGTCCATACCGACACTCCCACAATCGACTGTGATCTTCGACATCCCTCGGTAAGAAGCCTCTCACATTAGTTTACATTGTTTTTTGTGATACATTGTGGGCATCCCTTATTATCAAGCCTCCTTTGACTGGAGTCCAAATTTGGAAGGTGCCTGAATGCTGAAATCTTGCCATGATTTATGTCTATAAATTTTCAGCAAAATCTATGAGAATGTTTCTGCAGAGAATCTAACATTTTTTGTAGGTTTTCTTCTAAAAAAGGAAAAAAGAATTGCTACAGTGTAGATTATTTGTCTGATTTTTTATGGATAGATGAGTTTTCGCATCTAATTTATTGGACTCGTGCTTAATGGAGGGAGTTTTTGTGGCGAATTTGTGAATTTGTGAGGTTCTCGTTCAAGTTTTCCTTTATAGTGTCTACGATCTTATTTCAAAACTTAGACTCAGAGTTCATAACCTTCTTAAGAATATGCAGTTTGAAAAATTTATAGCATGCATGCAAGGTGAAGGATCTACTGAGGCTACTAGGGTTTGGAGAAGTTGACCACAAAATAGATTACAAACTTCGTCGTTTATGATATAAAAGCATTCAGTGAATTCCCTGACACCTCTACAACCAAAAGCCAATTGATTTGAGGATTTGTCAAAAAAATAGTTTTGCAGGGAAAAGTTTATGATCATCACATTTAAGTTATATTTTAGGAATGTCACTTTTGAAAGTAAATCTTAAACAAGATAATGGGATACCGATGGAGAAATGTAGTCAGGGTCCAGTTCTTCCAAAAAAGTTATGCCATCTTCCTATTGTAGTTAGCTGCTTGTAATTGTTGGTCTCTCAATTCTGAAGGCATGGCAATGTTGGCATTTCAAAAGTGAAATGATCGTGGAAAAATTTCCAGAAGAAGGCATGTAGTTTTATGTAAATTATGGAGGTATCGTGACTAGTGCATGTTCTACCTTGGTCCCATCCTTCGATAACTTGGCCTTGGCCAAGCTTGAAAGTAAATAGCTCTCCTATGTCTCTTGAAGATACAAGGACTATGATGAAGATGAACTTGTGCTTCCATTTCTTGGGTAGCCTACATCATAAATAGAGGCTGAGGTACCATTCTAGGGATTGATAATTTCCTATGTACTGGTTTGTGTTGGATTTCATTTAATTATCATGTTCTATCTTCCAATATGCTCGTTGTACAGTTAAGTTTTTGAATGAGAAGTGTCCATTCTGTAGGAGTGGTTACTTAATGGTTATTGCATTTAATTTTGAAGTTGCTATTGAAAAATACAAGTTTATTTGGAGACTGTGAGTGCATGTGAAAGCATTAAAAGCATTGTACAGTGAATAAACTTATGATAATCACCCATAGTGGAGAACATTGTGGCAAAAATCATTTGCATATCAAGGTTTATCTATTGAGACAATGGAAAAACTTGAAGATGCATTAAAGTTATTGAATATCCTAATACATTCCACTGTAGATGAGTTGATAAACATCAACAAGGGCAATCCTTCTGACATTAAATTATCTCTGTAAAATGTAAATGAAAAGATTGATTTTTTACAAGTAGAGTCTCAAATCTAGCAAGATAAGTTATAGCAGAAAAAGCATCATTCTGAAATGTTTTATGTTTAGAATAATCCTTTGTTAAACATTGAGACAAACTCCCATCAACAACAAATCAATATTCTTCATCTAGTACCGAATGAAGTAGCCGATTTGCAGAAAGAAGTAGAAGTTCAGTCTGCAATTCCAAAGCCCATTATCAGACCTAGGGAAGAGCTTGTCCACAACAAGCATAGAACTGGTATTGGATATGACAAGGAGGTACCCTTTGATATTCTATATTACTCAAAGCCCATCAAATTTCAGAGTGTTGGATTCCTTCATGACAATTCACCTTCAGCTATTCCAGATTCTTCTCCTCTTTGATGTAGGAGCATCTAACTGACAGGGCAAAGACAAAAGTGAGGGGATATGGTTTTTGAAGAGGACAGAGAGATTAATTCATTGAGTGGAAAACATACTTGTTTTTTTTTCTTTTCTTTTCTCTTATTAAGTTACTTAAAGATTACTATAATAAGTTGTAATTAGGGGCAGTAATAATTAGTTAGTCATTGTTTTCAAACAGTTAAGTTGCTGTTGCAAAAAGCATAAAGAATGAAAATAAAATATACTAGACAACCAGACAAAGTGCTGTATGAGGAATAACCGATGTAACCAATTAAACAAACTAACAGCAGTTAGGAAATTTTGTCAATAGTGCTATTAAATAGTGGAAAAAAGCACAATTCAGGGGTTTGGACTAAGAGAGAAATACAGAAAGAAAAAAATACAATTTTCTATGCACATATATCCTTACAGCATCCTAATAATTTTTGAAATATTTTTGTATTGAATTACTGTGTGAATATTATCAATGCATGGTCATAGATATTAAATCGGAAAAGGGAGATATTCGAATACTGAGGTAGTTCAATTTAGAGGAGGAGTAACGACGCCCATCTACAGCTGACTCCAACAGAATAACCAAATACACAACAAGAAACCATTTATACAATTTCCTATATACGAAATGAGAGTTTTCCATCACAGTGAGGTTTTAGAATTCGAAGAAGGGATAGATGTCCGCCCATCACATAACCAACATATCATTACCTTAGAGCCTCTTAATTAAACATAGATTGAAAATCAAGTTGCATATATCCGAAATCCTATGATTAATAACATCAATTGATGGTACAACATCAAGTGGGGAGTAACGACGGTGGGACCACGTGGGCTGGCCCCATCACTCTTCCACAACAACAACAATAGATTAGGAAACGCCAACACTGTGACTGAGTTGGCCATATGAAAGATCACTATTTTGATCTTCATCCATGTAAGAAATGTCATAAAACTAGTCATTCTTCAAACAAATGCTTCAAAAAGAAGCCTCTTGCAAGAACAAAGATTCATCTTAGATGGATCACTTCTTGGCAATGGGCATCAACAGCCAAGAAGATATTTTAGTCATATGTCAGAACTTGTTCTAGAGTATTGAACAGTCTTGTAGATCAGTTTTCTCCATCATCTCACGTTGTATCTAAGAGGGGGAGAAATGATGGTCATCTACAAACTTCAAAGCCACATCAAGCAAGCCTCAGCCACAACTTGCCATACCAGATTCAGAGTTGTAGCTAGAGAAAAATATACCCTTGAGCATGACTTTAGTTGCTGACACCTCTTCAAAGAATTGGCAACACTTCCTCTAGCATAATATTTCATGTTTTTTCCAATTTTCTAAGAGCTTCAGGAATTGCATTAAGCAATCCAGAGTTGGTCTTCATGCTTAAACCATCATAGGTTGAGATCTTCCTTTTCAAGTTGACGTTCTCCCTTTTTTATGCGGGTGAGACCTCCCTTTTCAAGTTCAAGGTTTCTCTCTTCAAAGCATCACGAGAACTTCCTCTATCAAAAGACCTCAGCTTCTTGCTAGACCTGTAAGAATTTCGGGAACTGCACTAAGCATTCTAGTGTTGGTGGTCATCCTTACACCACCTCCCTTTATACCAACATTTCAGAGAGCACATTCAGCCTAGTGTTGCCATGAATTTTTGCATGTTTTGTATTACAACTTTCTTCTTGGACTCATATATAACCCTTTGGATTAAGGGGGGGAATGTTGGACACCTAATCCTCGAAGGGTTGGTGTGGAAGTTGAACAGCCAAAGGGATTCCAAAAGACCACTTGGAATATGAATCCAAGTATCACACCATGTACTATAAATATATATCATTATCAACAATAGACATACTCTAATGCTTACCATTCATACTCTATTACTGCCATGTATGTGTTTAACAGATCCACAGGTAGAGTATTTGTAGTCTACCATCTTGCTAGCCATTTTGATATTCTTCCTGCAAGGTATATCATGTTAGCTAAACCAAATAAAAATAAACCAACATACCTTAGTGTATTTTAGAGAGGATACCTCATCTACAAGATCAACAAATCAATGTGATACATGTATAACCATGTACCCATCATTCTAGGTAGAGTCCAGTCATCAATGCATGACCATATCAACTATACATACCATGATCTCATGCATGATAACAACCACCACATCACTGTGCACTTGACCACGTGTGAGCATTAACATGCATAAGCAATGCATAATCAACCATAAACTCATGATGACACACTTCACAGCAACACCATCAACTTTCGATGGAGACACCACTAAAACCATGATCCATACCATACAAATTCAACAAGAACATCATCTTACAACACAAGGGACTCATAGGAAACTAACATGAATGCATGACCAACATACAACCCATCTAGTTCGAGGGGTGAACCATGCTCTCATACCACTCTATAACACCCTCCTCCCACATCTACCCAAGTAACCGACCAATTGGAGTAAACATGTGACGAGAGGATAGTATGATATGATTTAACCTCCTATATGACCCTCAGGAAATGGAATCAATGGAAATACATCATATAGACCTTCCACATTAGCTAGAGGACCCATGGGAACCATCCCAACAATTTTGGTAACCAACCCCTGGGTCCAACTGGGGCATTAGACCTTTTGACCTATAGACACTCCAATGCTATTGTTACAAAGTAATTTTTCACTCTTCTGTCACTCCCCATTCTTGACCCCAGAGAACCCTAGTAGTGACTATTATGTTATAATTTCACCATGAAACCTATGCTCTTGCATCCCTTGAAGTTTGAATAAAGTAGTCCCCACTCCCTTTAGAACATTTCGAGAGGATCCTTTTTAAAACCCAATTTTTAAGATCAACGCTCCTTCCTGATGTCTCATCCGGGCTAATTTGTAGAGTTTAAAATTGTGACCAACACTGATCTACATTACCGTTAGCCCAATAAATGCACTGATCTACTTCTGAAAAGTTTTTATAGAAGGAAACCGAGTTTCAAGTCTAGAAACTTCTAGTGGTGATGTGTTGGATGTTTGTTTCGTTGCATAAGGGTCGAGAAATCCATATAAGGTTCTTTCCCCCTTAAAAGTGGACCTTCCCAAGGAGATAATACCTTCTTACCCCTTGAGTGGATCTCATTCTTATCCCCCTCTCCCTATATAAACCACTTCCTCTTACCCTTTTTGGTTACAATATGATATACAAACCAGTTGCAAAATTCTGAAATATTTAGCTTTTGATAGAAGAAGATTAGTCTTAGATGACAAAAGACTAGTATTTGGTAGCTAAATCATGAGGAGAGAGAGGGTTAGAGCTCGGAATCCATTTCATGTCAAGCTAGAGGAGCAAAAGAATGTTGAAAAGGTCTGTAGCAGGACTTGGATACCACAAAGGAGAACTACAACATGAAGGCTCCAGTTGTATTTCTCTTTAAAGTTTTTATTAATACAACTAATTTTTTATCTCCTATATCGTGTGTAATATTACATTTCATAGCTTAAAACTCCTTGACCTTTTCACTAGATTGGTTTCTATTTCATGCTATCACGTTTGTTGTTGTTTCTTGCATGTTTGTTTCAGGTATTTGAACGAAAGGAACGAAAGGAGGCTGGAGCAAGGAAGTAAGATCACCAAGTGGATTATCATTATAAGAGGTAGGCCCTCTTATTTGATTCTAATATAAGGAAATTTACATTAGAATTTCTTTTTTATGGCTAGACCCACTCTCTTAGGCTAGAGGGATTGTCTTTGTCTGCAATGAAAATTTACTTACACCACAAATTGGTGAATCTACTAGGGAAATACGTCTCCTTCTCATCACTCTATTTTTTCTACTTGTCTGCCTAGTTTGTTTATTTATGGTCTTATTGATCCGTATTAACTTCTTTGAAGGAATACAGGCACTAGCCCACCCCCTGATTTGTTAAGTCTGGCCCTATGTGAAGTTATTTTTTATTTTTTCATTTAATCCTGACGAGCACCAGAAATGGGTAATTATATGGCCTCATTTAGCCTCCTAATTTGACTTAATCCACCATTATCAGTAGTTTATTGCATGTTTTTTATTATATTTATGCTAATAGAGTGAAATGGTTTAGTCATTATGCCAAAAGGTCTAATGTGTGCTTTATGCAGATTTTTGGTCAATTTTGAGACAAAATCGTAGGTTTAATGAGCACTTGGTAGCCAAATTCGTGGAAGAACAAGGGAGAGGATTTGTTGGAAGGTGTCCCCTTCATTTATGAGCCCTTACCTTGAATTCTCCATCAAAAATTCAGAGCACAAAGCTAAAGGGCAGCCAAGAAAGTCAAGTAGGACTGTTGTTATCTTCAGTTCCAGGAAGCTGAGTTCCTTGATTTTAACATGACTGTTGGAGGTCCCAATTTGTATAAATAAGAAGGCTTAGGACCTCAGTTTTGTTAGTTAGATTTTATTCAGTAGGTTAGCTATTGAACAATTTTTTTCGCACTTTAGTGCAGCTCTGCATTTCAGCTCATTTTCGAGCTCTTGCTGTAAACAATTTTGTGACATGATTATTTTTTGAGTAATCGAGATAAATTTCGCTTTGCACCAGCTTTGAGCTTTCTCACGAGGCTGTAGCTCTTGGGGTTGGGCACAACCCAAGTGCCAGTACCTCCTTTGTGTACTTTTATGTGTTTCCCTTGGATTCATATAATAATTTCTGTTGTTTAGGTTAAGATATTGTTTTGTTACTTGGGTTGTTTTTGATGATTAAAATGCTTTTCATGCTTCAGGTTGATTTGACAGTTTGGTAACATAAAAAATATGCAAAAAGGCCATAAATAAATTCTTGATCTCATCTCTCCCTCCTTGGGACTATGAGTTGAGACCAAGGCATACTTGCTGCCACAAAAACATTGTTTTTTGCCTTTCAACGCAATTGCTAGTGGTAGATTTTTAGTTGGAAAAGTTACTACCAGTTGTACTTGCATGTTTGGATCTGTTCTTGCTTAGTTTCCATCGTTATCTTGCATGATCGCCTATCTATAAACTTCTACTCATCATGTTTCTGGTTTTTAGATCAGATTAGGTCAAAATAGATAGATCTTTGGTTTTTCTAGTCTTTTTTCAATCAGTTTTGAAAAATAATGTACAAAGCACCTGTAATACATCCCTACCTACCCTTCCTCTATCACTCAACTTGCACCAACCCTTAATCCAAGATTTGTCTCCTTCATTTGCCACACTTTTCCAATTTGCCCTGATTTCTACATTTTGGTGCAACATTGCTCCCTCCATCCTTGAACAAATCCAACCATCTTCATCACTCCTCAGCTTCATTTACCAGGTCCTAGACCCGTTAACATCCTTATCCATACTTCATGTCCACTTTCCCACTGTTTTTCCACCATCAACCCTCTAAAATCCTCTTTCGGCTCTTCCTATAGAACATCCTGTAGAACCCCTGCAGACTTTCTGTAGAAGTCCATGTGAGCAGTTTTTCGAGATCCGATCACTTTGAAACTCTTTGGAAAGGTTCTATGGACCGCTTAGGCCCTCTTCTCACCTTCCCAACCTCCTGCAAGTGCCCACTCCATTTCCTTTTTCCAATCAACCTCTGCACAATAAAAAATTGTTAAAGCACATCCATAATAATTCTACAAAATTACTCAAAAATACAAAAAGATGTTTTTTCCATCTTTTTTAGAGGTAGCTTTGTCACATGCATTTTACCTTTCCAAGAGTCAATGGTATCCATTTCCATATCTTTCATCTCTTTTCTTGCACCAGTAGGGTTAGTCGGTAAAACTAGGTTTGTTAGGGTTTGCATTTCCTTTCGGCTTTCAGTGTTTTTTTGAAAGTAGACTAGCCTCTTTTGAGTTAGCGTTCATCCATCACAGTTAAAATCTTCTTCTAAGAGCTCATAGAAGTTGGCTTAAGCTCCTAGCGAACTTGTGCCAGTTGATTACGTGATAGCCTATGGCAAGAGATAGTACTTGTGCATATAGCATCGCCACTTCCAAGTTTGTTACGAACAACTAGGTTGATAAAAGTAAAGAAGTGAGTTCCAGGAGTTGCAGCGTCATTGCTACAATACTAGATCCCCCCATCTTTTTGGCATCATTTCCGGGGAAGCGTCAGAGTATTTGTGATTGCTGCTTTTCTTCTATCTCCTACTACAACATTCTACTAAGTAGTGTATTTCAGTAAGAGTAGAGTAGTTGTTTCTTTACCATTCTGCAATTTCATTTCCACAAAAGTATATTAGACATTCCCTACTTTCCTAGACTAGCATTTCAATTTTGCGAGCATAGATTAGCATTTCAATTCTGCAAGCGTAGATTAGCATTTCAATTCCACAATTTCAATTCTGCAAGCGTAGATTAGCATTCCAATTCTGCAATTTCAATTGTGCAAGCGTAGCTTAGCATTTCAATTCTGCAACATGGGTTAGTCATTTCCTGCTTTCATTTCAATTCTACATTTTTCATTCCAGCAAGGTTTATTTTAATTAGTTGTAGTTCAATCTATTTCAGCTTTACAGGTACAAGAAAAAAAAATAAAAAAAAATCAACCAAAAATATTTCCTTTCATGCCTTGTAGGAGTAGAGATAAGTCAGAAAAATGTTTGCTTAACACCCCCACTGTTGCACACAACCAACCTTCTCTCTTCTTTGATAGATGTGATTAAGAAAAACCCCTAGGTGGACAACAATACATTTTTTAAGAACCTCTAGGGGAGAAGAAGAAGAAAACATTCCTTTGGAGCAAATGGTTGAAAATAGAAATGTTGGGAGCAGTATCTTTTCTTCCAACTCATCCATTGAAGGTGAAATTGGAAACATGTCAGAATATTTCAAGAGCAAGATGAGACAAACTATTTCCATGCAAATGGATACCTTGCAGATCCAAAGGAAGCAAGAGGAAGCATAGAGGGCTTTGGCCATCTTCTGTCCTAGGCGCACTAGAAAGAATCCTAGGAATGAATGTCCATTGCACTTTATAAAAGTTTGTTTTGTCTGTGAAAAATACCATCCTATGAGCTAGTGCCCTTCCTTGCTCAGAATTAAAGCTGCATATCAGATGGCCAAAGGAACCACTAAACCACTATATTATATGAGCCAAAGGAGGTCACATGGACCCATACCTTACTAGCAGGGAATGCAAGGGACATCCCAGACCTATTACAACCCCTATCAAGCCACTTCCATGCCTTTTGCGGGGCCCCATGCTCATCCTTCCTGGTCCACACCTCCTCCTTGGTCCTTCACATCTCCATATTATGCCCAACCAGTTGCTCATCCATTTCACCAGTACGCTCAGCCACAACCTCAGTGGAATACACCTCATCAAGGGTGGAGGCTCTAGTACAACACTCCTCCCGCTCCTTTTCCTCCACCATCTGCTCAACCGAAACCATCGCCTCCTCCTCCACCAAGGCAGCCCCAAATGCCTGCTCAACCAAACCCGAACCCAAATAATAGGCAGGCTCATCAAGTATATAGTGGGAAACCAACTGCCCAACCACAATCCTATCCACATCCATCTCAAATATACACCCCCACTCAACTACCTGTACCACCATTTCCAAACCGCACATTGGAGTAGCTCAACCCAATTACAATGCTGAGGCACAACATTTCCAAACAACTTCTTTTGAGTTCAATGATATTCACGATAGCTCAGGAAGAGTATTGCAAGAAAGAGATTATATTGATATCATTCAAGGAACACATCCAACAGAAGAAGATGCAAAAGAGAAGAGAAAAGAACCATGTGCTACACTTGATAAAGAGAAGACAATAGAATCAAAGATCTATAGAGCTCCCTCATGGTTACCATCAAATCCTCCATGTATTCAAGAGAAAAATCAGCAAAAAGAGGAAGATGAGAAGGTCATGGTAGAAGGTGACATGAAGAATGATCCAGATTAGCAAAAGGACCAAGGATATCAGAGCTATATTGAGATATGGTTCCAAACAGTCACTAAGTTGCAACAATACTCTCTTCCTCAGCTATGTTTGATCCCTTCAAAGTCAAATCATTTGGTCTGTAAAATCTAGATACTTGTCAAAGCATGTGTTTCAAGCCTCCACATCATTTTGTCTCTAATCTCGATGTGCAAATGGTTCCATTGGAAGTATTCTTATACATGAAAATGATTTTTTTTACAAGTAGGGTAGGGTAGGAAAAAAGAAAAAAGAAAAAAAAGAAAAAATGAAAATAAGAGGAAAATAAAAATCTAAGGTGAAAACCTCCTCAGAGGCACCTCAGATTGGCTCATTTATTGAAAACCTCCATGAGGCGGTCAATGGGTTAGATAGAAGAGAAAAGAAAAATAGAATAAGATCCCTGGGAGAAAACCTCCCTTGGAGGCACCCAGGGTAGGCAATTAGGGTGATAACCTCCTTGAGGCACCCTAGTTGTTTTCCAGAAAAAAAAAAAAAAAAAAAAAAAAAAAAAAAAAAAATTCTAGTTGTATTGCAGGTTTGCAGAACTTCACGAAGTAGCAACAGGTGCCAAGAAAGCTCTGAAACCAATAACAACACCTATCCTACCATCCCTCACCCCTCTCCATCATTTTTTACATTCTTTCCACCTCATTGTGCTTCTTTTCTGAAAACTGTGTTTTCTACAGGAGGATCTTGTAGAAATTACAGAGAGTTAGAAATGGACTTCAAAAGAAATTTGAGGAACATGGAAGCTTCATGAAGGGTTCATAAATCCTCCTGTAGTCTTCAAACCCCTCTTCCATCATTTCCATGCCTGCATCACACCCCAAGATCATTTTTCTTACTGTCCACAAAACTGCAAAATGCTCTGATACAAAAATACAAAGAGGAGAAATTTGTTTTTTCCCTAACTTGAAAACCATGCATCCATTTAAAAAATTGTTACATGGGGAGTTGTATAGGGATGATGGCAATATGCCCAAGCAATTTCAACTAATTCTAATGCACGGTTTCCAAGAAATCAGCCTCCATCACCTTCAACCATTTTTGCATTTTCTCAATATCTGTGCATCCATTTCAAAACATGTTTCATGGGAATATGCATATGGGTGATAGTAACATGCCCAAGCAATTTCAAACAATTCCAGTGCATGGTTGCTGAGAAATTGACCTCTATCACCTTCAGCCATTTTCAGTTTTTCTCGAAATCTGTGCATCGATTGACCATAATTTTTCTATGGGAGATGCATAATGATGATAGAAACATGCTCAGAAAGTTTCAAGTCAATCCAGTCTATTTTTTGGGAACTATGGACAAAACAAGTCAATGTCCTACAAACATCCAACATCAGCAACATGAGGGTGCAAATTTGAAGGTTGGAACAGATTCCTTTAGCTTAGATCCAACTAGAGGATACTTGCATAAGAAAAATAGCCACATATCAGCAACTAGACAAGCGTGCATCCACAGAAGCAAAGGCATATAGCAGAAGGAAAGGCCAAAGCACCTCACAACAAACACATTTGACTTCTAGGTAAGTGACTAAACCTGTTCCTCTATTGCGTGAATGTAATTTAAGAACTGAATGGACAATGTGATGGTTGTGATTAAATGCGATCGATGAACAGGTAACTGGCCACCCTCGTCTAGTTCAGATAGTGCCTTGTCCAGTTCTACAGTGCTAAGCCGGAAGTCATGTAGCACACCTGTCTAGTCAACTCATGGGAAATTTAAAAGATATGTAGTAGCAAATTTTTTGAACTCCAGCGCAACTGATGTCAAGTGATTAACTGATAGAGAACATATAGTTTCATAATAACACTGTAGTGGGGACCAAAAGTCTACATGGGGCAAACGTGCACTTGGCCAGCTCACCCTCCATCAACAGAAGTCTCCATAAACAGCCAATTGAACTCATCTTTGAAATACTCTCACCACTGTTGTTTCCATTTTATCATCATCCCCACAACTGCAAAAAGCTCTATGCCACCTCCATAGCAGTGAACTAGTCATTCTCAGCCATTTTTCAAAACCCTCCTACTTATTGGCATTCTATAGGAAGCTGTAACAGTTCTATTGGAGCAGGAACAACGTCTACAGGAAGGCTTCTACGGGAAACCCAGAGAACAGCTCTGGAAAAAGAAAACCTAGGATTTTTGTCGAAATTCAAGCTCAAAACGAGGTAGGCTCAGGAAAACTTCTCTGTGCATGATTGGTTTATGTAAGGTGGTGAATTGATCACAACATTAGATTGAAAAACGAAAGTAAATGTCTGTCTGTGCATTGAGAACAAAGTGAATGTCTGCCTGCATATTTCACTAAGTTTACCCAGTTTTTTCCTCTACATCCAAAATATCCTCGTCATTTTTTATTCTCCTGTAAGGAAGATATACGCAGTAGTAGAGGCCAGCCTGCGTGTGTGTGAAAAACCTGAATTTACATATCTCTCTATGAGATGAGAAAACAACCTGTGTCCTTATGCTCTCTTCTATAAAAAAAAAATTGTTTTCATAAAGAGACAGTCAAATTCTAGGTGACAGTAGTTTTAAAACAGGGGAATTATTGCCATTTGATATTGTAAGGAGCGCATGAGAAATTCCTCCTTTAATCTTAGAAAAATCCAAATTCATCTACCCTCTATTTCACTGATTGACTTGTTTCTTTCCCACCTGAGCATTTTCTTTTCTGGTTTAAACACAAACTCAACACCATGCCAGGAGGATTCATGAGGAAAGAACCCTTAAACTCTAGCAAATTGTATGACCGCCCTTAGGTGGTGGACCTTTTCACTAGGGAAAATTAGATATCCTTCTTTGAAAAAATTCAAGGTTATCATGAGGAGGTGCCTGAAGAGTTTTTGATGTCCCTAAGACCACATTCGAAGACACATGCCACAGTTACTTTTCGAGGTTTTACCCTAGAACTTACCCCTGATTTCATCAGTAGAATTACCGGTTTACCATTTGGGCTCCATTGGAGCAAAGAGGAGAAGTCATTGGGAAAAGTGGCTAAGAAAAAAAAAATTCTGCTTGAGGAGCATCCTATAGAAGACAAAAACGGGCTCAGAAGGACAAGCTTGCCTTTTCTCTGGAGTGAAGTTAGTTATCAAATAATGAAATATATCACATGTGAAGGGAGGTTTAGCATCATCTATGGTTATCATTTCAGGTTGCTACATCAATTGAGGTATGGGATGGACTTGACTCCACCTAAAAAACTGACCATCCCATATTTCCTCCTTCAATCTTTAATTGAATGTGGTACAAAGCTAAATGCAGGATTCCCAAATCAATTAGCCCACCATGGACTCATCAAACTATTGGTGGAAGATGCTTTACACACCTATATTGTCCCCATAGCTTGGGGAATCTTTAGAAATATGTCCAGGGATGATAACATCAGAACTCTGGCTGAGAATATCAACCCATCCAGTAGTGATGAGGGGGAGGAAACTGGAGAAATTGAGAAGAACATTCATGAGGGAGCCCAAGACATTCAAGAAGAGGGAAAAACGGAGGAAGAACAGAAGGAAAAAGAGGAATTTGACAAGACTGCTAAGCCTAAGAAAGAAAAGGAGAAAACAGCAAAAGCAGAGAAGGGAAAAAGGGCAAATACTAGCAAAAAAAAGGATAAGAAAGCCCAAAAGAAGTTTTCCACAGCCAAGGCAGACACCCAACAAGAGAAAGAACATACACACCCTGAGATATCAGTGACACAAGTAGAAATAGGGAGCATAGAGATTTCTACAGGAAGTGAAAGAAAAGAACAACAGAAATAGAAATCCCCTGAAATGTTGGCAAGGGAAGCAGCAATTGTGCTTGCTACATTAAGCACACCTACAAAACAAAAAAGGAAAAATAGAAAGGGAGGCCTCCATGTATTTCAAGGCCAGGAAAAGCACAAGAATTCAAACAAGAAAAATAGGAGGAGTAGTGGAAGGACATGGATAAGAAGGCAGAATTTTATGGCACATATGATTAGAGCACATCGGAAGCCTGGGATGATGAGGAGGCCACCAGAGCCATCAAGAGTGAAGAGATAGATTAGTTGCTCAGAGAATGAGCAACACCTTCAGTGGGGGTGATGATGAGCCCCAGAAATGGGTAATTATATGGGCTCATTCAGCCTCCTAATTTGACTTAATCCACCATTATCATTAGTTTATTTCATGCTTTTGAGTATATTTATGCTAATAGAGTGAATTGGGTTAGTCATTATGCCGAAAAGTCTAATGTGTGCTTCATGCAGATTTTTGTTCAATTTTGAGACAAAATCAAAGGTTTAATGAGCACTTGGCAGCCAAATTCATGGAAGAACAAGGGTGAGGATTTGTAGGAAGGTGTCCCCTTCATTTATGAGCCCTTTCCTCTAATTATCCATAAACAATTCAGAGCACAAAGCCAAAGGGCAGCCAAGAAAGTCAAGTAGGACTGTTGTTATCTTCAGTTCTAGGAAGCCGAGTTCCTTGATTTTAGGAGGACCGTTAGAGGTCCCCATTTCTATAAATAAGAAGGCTTAGGGCCTCAGTTTTGTTAGTTAGATTTTAGTCAGTAGGTTAGCTATTGAACAATTGTTTTTCGCACTTTAGTGCAGCTCTGAATTTCAGCTCATTTTTGAGCTGTTGCTGTAAACAATTTTGTGACATGATTATTTTTTGAGTAATGGAGATAAATTTCTCTTTGCAGCAACTTTTAGATTTCTTAGGAGGCTGTAGCTCTTGGGGTTAGGCCCAATCCAAGTGCTAGTACCTCCTTTGTGTACTTTTATGTGTTTCCCTTGCATTCATAGAATAATTTCTGTTGTTTAGGTTAAGATCTTGCTTTGTTACTTAGGTTGTTTTTGATGATTAAAATAGCTTTTCATGCTTCAGGTTGATTTGATAATTTGGTAATAGAAAATATCTACAAAAAGGCTATCAATCAATTATTGATCTCATCTCTCCCTCCTTGGGACTATGAGCTGAGACCAAGGCATACTTGCTGCCACATAAACACTATTTTTTACCTTTCAATGCAATTGCTAGTGTTATATTTTTAGTTGGAAAAGTTTCTACCAGTTGTAATCGCATGTTTAGATCCGGTCTTGGTTAGTTTCCATAGTTATCTTGCATGATCTCCTGTCTATGAACTTCTGCTCATCATGTTTGTGGTTTTTAGGTAAGATTAGGTCAAAATATATAGATATCTGGTTTTTCTAGTCTTTGTTCGATAAATTTTGGAGAATAGTGTGCAAAGCACCTATAATACATCCCTACCTACCCTTCCTCCATCATACAACCTACACCAACCCCTAATCCCAGATTCCTCCCCTTCATTTTCTACACTTTTCCAATTTGCCCTGATTTCTACATTTTTGTGCAACATTGCTCCCTACATCCTTGAACAAATCCAACCACCTTCATCACTCCTTAGCTTCATTTACCAGGTCTTGGACCCCTTAACATCCTTATCCATCCTTCATGTCCACTTTCCCACCGTTTTGCCACCATCAACCCTCTAAAATCCTCTTTCGGCTCTTCCTGTAGAACTTCCTATAGAACATCCTGTATAACCCCTGCAAACTTCCTCTAGAAGTTCACATGAGCATTTTTTCAAGATCTAATCACTACGAAACTCACTGGAAGGGTGCTAGGGACCCCTTAGGCCCTCTTCTCACCTTCCCAACCTCCTTCAAGCACCCACTCCATTTCCTTTCGCCAATCAACCTTTGCATAGTAAAAAATCTTTAAAGCACATGCATAATAATTCTGCAAAATTATTCAAAAATATAAAAAGATGTTTTTTCCATATTTTCCTTTAGAAGTAGATTAGGAAGATGCATTTTACCTTTCCAAGAGTCAATGGCATCCATTTCCATAGCTTTCATCTCTTTTCTTGCACCAGTAGGGTTAGTTGGTAAAACTAGGGTTTGCATTTTCTTTCAGCTTTCAGCTTCTTTTTGCAAATAGAATAGCCTCTTTTGAGTTAGATTTCATCCATCACAGTTAAAATCTTCTTCTAAGAGCTCATAGAAGCTGGCTTAAGCTCCTAGTGAACTTGTGACAGCTGATCAAGTGACAGACTGCTGCAAGAGCTAGTACTTGTGCATATAACACTGTCGCTTCCAAGTTTGTTATGAACAACCAGGTTGATAAAAGTAAAGAAGGGAGTCCCAGGAGTTGCAACATCATTGCTGCAATATTGGAGCCCACAAAATCCCTCAATCATCACTCTTATTGTCCAAATAATTGCGCTAATCAAGTCTATCAGTGCTAGCTATAGCCTACCCAATCATGCCGGTCATGCTGATCAGCACTAGTTTTAGCCCAAAAAGCATGTCGATCTTTGTGTTAAGAAAAGATCATAATTTCTCCCATTCCAGTGCCAATGTGTCTTGATGCTCAGACTCTCTTCTTCCACCCATAAGTGAATAAGATGCTTTTTTGTTGGGTTTGATTGATTGATTGGCTTGAAGTTTCATTGCTTGAGTTTTTGAGTTTTTTGGATGGTTTCTCTAACCCTAGGACATCTAGGTCAATTTTCGTTCATTTGTTAATTCACTCATTGTTTCAAGTTTTTGATTTGCTACTTCGTTTAGCCAATCTTTCAGTACTCGCATCTTCATTGCTTCATTTTCAATTGAATGAGTGAAAGAGTCTTGCTTGTTCTCTTATTTTGAGTGTCTCTTTTCTCTTTCCGAGCATAGATTACATTGCTTGGTTTGTCGATTGAAGCATTTGCGTGTCTCGTTTGTTTGATTCAGGGAAGAACTTGCTTTTAGTTTCATTTATCATGCGTTGTATTTGATTGATGCTTGTTTGGTCGGAATTGTGAAAATTTTCATTAAAGTGCTTTATGTGAAACATTCATTTTGCATTTTATGAAAAAAGGAACAACATTCTAGTTTACCTAAGCGAAAATATTGCATTAGCAGCATCATTGGGAAGCTAGAATTGCATCATCATAAGCATTGGAAATGAAATGAAACTTCTTTTGTTGTTAAGGGAAGATTAAGTGCATTTAAGACATGTATTAGTGAAATATTTGATTCTTTGATTGTTGCATTAATTGTTTATTCTCTATTCCTCCATTAGTGTTAACTTTCATCAAAAAAAGATTTATTTTCTCATATAGTTGCATATAGGAGTCTTTAGATGACAGGGGTAGGGCCTCAGAATTGAAACCTAATTCAACATCAACTGTTAAAATTTATCGAATTAACCTAAGGAAGCATTCAAACTTAATGCTCACATTTAGTGTTCTAGGCTAGAGACATGTTCTAGTGTCTTTAAACCTTGCAACTATCATTCACTTCGGCATTAGACAACGCCAGTATGGACTTGTGCTCCCTATAGCGTCATGTATAAAAGGGAGACCCATATAGGGTACAATCCTTATCCATAAGAGGTCGATTCTATTGCCTTGTAAACGTGATACATCGAACACAACATTCAGGGAGATTGTCTACTCATACTTTTCTGTTCGCTGAGAGGTATTCTACAGTTCACTATTACCTCATAATCCCTTTCGTCGAGTTTATCCTGAGTAGTCATTTTGGTATTTTTGACTCTTTAAATATAAAATATCATCAAGCAACTGTCCTTTTGAGCTTGTTAAGTCTGAAAGTGACTATAGTCACCTTTCACCCTTTTCTCAACTCTTAAAATATGAAAAAGGAAAAGTTTTGTTTTTAGTGTCTTAAAATTAACTACCCATGAAATATTCCTGGTTAGTGTTATCCTCCTTAGTGATTCTTTACAATTGATTCCAATGGAAAAATTTCCAGAATCTACCCTAATCCTTTTCTTTCTTTTGGAAACATTGGTGCTCCTTATATGCCAACGTTATCTCTCCTAGGGTTAACCATTGGTTTACCTATCTGGTTATTTTCGGTCTCAGTGGTCTCGAGTGTCGCAACTCCTGCCCAACCATCTCCTTCATTAGAACCACATCACATTGATTCTGAGGTTGACCTCTTACCTTCTTCCTCTATTTCTTCAGCCTCCTCTTCTACTTTTCCTGGTGAAAGTTTGAAATCTTGTAACGAGGATGCTAAGAGTAAGAAGAATAAGACAAATAATAAGAAGTGAGATTAGTGAGAGGCCAACTGTGTGGCTATTACTCCAAATGCACCTTGTGTAGACAAAACTTCTGATCCTTTGAGAAAGGTAAAATTCCTTTGCAAGCTATGTATGGGTGACCATCTCCTTTGAGCCTACCCTAGTATTCCAAGAGTCTTAGAGGTATGGTCTCAAAATCTAGGTCGACCATCCCCATCGGTCTATGGAGATCATGTGGATGCTACACCCTCGGCAAGCGATGGTAAGAAGAAGGGAAAAATAAAATTACCCTATAGGTTATGTGAAGGAGAACATCTTCTTCGCATTTGTCCTCTTATGGACAAGGCTTCCAAAGTTTAGGAAAATCTTACAGCTCCTTAGGCCCAACTCCTTGTTGGTTATCAGAGGATTTCTTCTAACCCTCTCCTAGATGGTAATGGGATTGACTCACATTCATCTCTTTCCCATCCTAATCTTCCTAAACATGACTCTCTTGTCTCTGTTCTTGACCAAAAATTGGTCGGAAAGAGTGTCGACTTGGCTCCCACTTCAGTTGTTCACTTTGTTGAGGAAGGGAGTAGTGATCGCACTACTCATGTTCTTCTCATCTCCTCAGATTCTCATGAATCGAAGAGTGACCATCCTATCCCAGTTGTTCAAGAGATTCCTTCTCCTATTCCTGCAGAGCATGGGGGGTAGCATATGATATCCCCAGCAAGTATTTATCTACTTTCTTTTGATTGGAGTCAATTGACTATTTTCCGCCTTCCATCTTATGTGCCTTTCTAGATCAGAGTACAAGACTCTAATATTGTAGTACATGGAACTATAGTAGATGAATTTGTGTCTCTTAGCATCATGTATTCTACTACTTGGCAAGATTTAGGGTTCCCGTAGCTTGTGCTTGTCACTCGAAATCTGTTGGCTTTCAACAGAGGAACTAGTCAACCCTTAGGGATCCTTGCAAAATTCCCTATTACTTTGGGAGGAAAGACTATCTATACAGACATGATGGTAGTCCAAGGTCCCTTATATTTCAATATTGTCCTTGGATGTGACTATGTTTATGTCATGGGAGCTCTTGTTTCTTTGCTTTTTTGTGTGCTCTTTTTCCACGCGAAGGTAGAATAGTGACCATCTATTAATTGTCGATTATTGGTCATTAAGTTCCTTCTATGTAGCCGTTTTCCCCCATTGGTTCTTGTTTGCAAGCAGTTCCCTCCCCACCATAGGTAATTATGTGGCTACTCATTCTGTCTCCACATCTACTGATGATCACACAGATGGTATAGTACATTACGTACTGGGGGCATTGGAACCCGATCTGTCTTTGGTACTAGTTGACATGTATCCCTCCCAGAGCATGGTTCTCTGGTCTAGTGAGGACCTCTTGGGACCCATGTTCTCATATGGTCCATGAAAAAATTAGTCAAAATATTTCCTTGTCTTGTGTCAAGCTCATTAAAAAATTAAACAAGGAATGTGAGCACACTTCCTTGTCTTGTGTTAAGCTCATTAAAAACTGAAACAAGAAATGTGAGCATAGTTCATTGTCTTGTGTCAAGCCCATTATAAAAACAATGAAGGAGAACGAGGATAGTTATTTTTCTATGTCAACCTTGTTAAAAAATGAAATAGTGTACGAGGATTGATCTTTTTCTTTGTCAACCTTGTTAAAAAATGTAGCAGTGTACAGGGATAGTTCTTTTTTAAACCTCGCTAAAAAATGAAACAATGTGCGAGGATAGTTTGTTCCTGTACCAACATCATTAAAAAATGAAACAAATTTTTAGAATAGTTTGTTCCTTTATCAATCTCATTAAAAAATGAAACAGATGTCATGAGCAAAGTTCCTTGTCTTCTGTCAAGATCGATAAAAAATGGAACAAGGAGTCATGAGTATAGTTCTTGGCCTTTTTTCAACCTCATTAAAAAAAGAAACAAAGTGTCAGAGCATGGTTCCTGGTCTTGTTTCAAGCTCCTTATAAAATGAAACAAGGAGTCTTGAGGATAGTTCTTCTACTATGTTGACCTCATTAATAAATGAAACAACTCCCTTTTCAAAATTGAGTATTTAAGATCTCATCAAATTACAGTCGATTCTTTCCTTGATCTTGAAAGTGAAACTTTATTCCATCCACATTTTAGCAACCTGATGTTTACTTTGGTGAATGAAATGAAGCTTGGGGGGCATGTTCCTCAACTCTCACCATGTTACGGGCATGCCTTTTATTCATCCAGGATTAACTTTTCATTTCAGTCTTGTGTAAACGTTGGGTCCCTATAATACTAGTGATTACCCCATTACTATTGTAGTTGTACCCCTTATTAATATTGTTGTGCTCCTATTATCCCCATATTATTATTACTGTGCCCCATAGAATCCCTCTATTGTTAATTTTGTGGCTTTATATTATTATTGTTAGGTTGGCTAGGTTATATTGTGACTCCTTAGACTCCTATATATAAAAAGGAGGTTTTATCATTTGTATCATCCAAGAATTGTTCATTTATGTAATGTAAAGGAGGATGCCCCCTCGAAGAGGCTGAATTTTAAGGAGTTGATCTATCTTTTCTATCTTTTTCTTGAGCTGGTTTCGTAACATTTGGTATCAGAGCTTTGGATTCTAGGGTTTTGCTGCTCCAAATAGGTCATCATGGAATTTTCGCTATAA
>APFE031483603.1:21521-40737 GCA_000404065.3 Pinus taeda | reverse complement strand
TATTGTAGTTGTACCCCTTATTATATTGTTGTGCCCCTATTGTCCCCTCGTATTGTTATTACTGTGCGCCAATAGAATCCTCTATTATTATTTTTGTGGCTTTACATTATTATTGTTAGGTCGGCTAGGTTATATTGTCACTCCTTAGACTCCTATATATAGAAAGGAGGTTTTTTCATTTGTATCATTCAAGAATTGTTCATTTATGTAATGTAAAGGAGGTTGCCCCCTCGAAGAGGCTGAATTTTAAGGCGTTGATTTGTCTTTTCTATCTTTTTCTTGAGATGGTTTCATAATAGTAAACATGAAACTGAATTCAACAAGAGCTCCCCATGGTTCAAGCTTGTGTAAAATGAACCCATGCCCAATTTATATCTCGTGATTATCATTTTTATCAAATAATTTCTACTAGATGAGTCTTGGTTGTTTCATTCGATGACCACCATCTCTTTGGCCGATCATATGCTTTCACTTGGTTGTTTTACCCTTTCTTGGGGAACCACAGCGATGAGTAGTTTTACTAGCCAACCTCTTGGGCTTTTAGTTTTTGAGCAATTCGACCATAATCGGAATGAGTTGCTACCCTTTATACCACTCGTTCCTCTAGGACAAATCACCTTTAAGCTCTTTTCTGACTCATAAAAAATGAAAATATTGCTGAGTATTTTTCCCTTTTAGACTCATGAAAGCAAATAAAACTAGGGAGTCATCTTTGAGCTCTTTTCTGACTCTCAAAATATGAAAATATTTTCGAGATCTTTTCATTTTGAACTGGTTAAAGGATGCAAAACGCCATTTACCTAGTATGCATTTACCCCTTTTTCGGGCTTGGATAAAACTATTTACGAAAAAGGTTTACCTTAGTAAAACATGACTAGGAGGTTCTATTGAATATTGTTTTCTACCTTTTCAGGTTCGAGAGAAAATTTTATGAAAAGAGACCCTTGGATTTTTCTTTTTCGTGTCTTTTTCAAACTCTCTAAGAACAAAAAAGATTTTGATTTTCACCTTTGTCGGACTCGTTAAAAGATTAAATGACATAGGTCTTGTCATTATGAAGAAACCGAACTTATCCTTCATAGGGCTTGTTAAATTTTTCTAGGTAGGATCCATCAAAAGGATGGGCTTATATTACAAGCATATGTTATCCCCTTCAAGCTTGTCTTTGAAAAATAACTGGGGTACACACCAGAAATTGTGGGGGAATGTTAGAAATATTTCATCAATTGTATTCTTCACTTGAGGTAGCATGTCGCCCTTGAACATTAACACTCATCTGCCATTTGCGTCGGGCTTTGGGACCTCCTCACTCTGTCACTTGCCTCCCTGGGTTTTGGGTTATCCATTTTAAACCTCACATGTGATCTCTACCATGTCATCATGACCTTTGATCCTATGATGTGAAATGCTACCAAAATCCAGAGTCGTGTCATCCATGTGTTCAAGAGAAGTCTTCATACCTGTACATTGTCTGATCATATGTGGCATTCTTGGATTACTCTGATTCATTGTGTTTCCTGTTTCATGTTGATGATGAAGCATTCATTATGACCTTCCTTCAACAAATCACTTCCTATCAACTTCAACTCATTATCCACGAAGTTGATCTAGAAACTCTCTTCCAGTAACTTAGAGCTTACATGCCTCAATGGGAGGTTCTTCACACTCGACGATAGGTTCTCATCATTGGCCTTCGATCAAATGATTTCATGAGTGTTTGACTTTGATTCCTTATTCACACTCCGTGAATTGTACTAATATTACATTCAGATACATTGACATTATGGGTGGCTTCTCTCGCGCTTGTAAACGCTTAACATCTTTGGCCGGTAATCAAGTCATTTTCTAGCATGTTCGACTTCAGCACATCTATTGACATGTTAGAATTTGTACTTTGATTCAATCATGTTGGAGAAAAAGACCCTAGGCTTAGATCACAAAAGTCCAGGTTGCAAGGAGTGATGAGTCATTCGTGATTATATACATCATTCTTTAGACGGATGGTTGCGACCATGCCATGGGTATCATTTGGATAATGCTCAGTCGAATGGTTGTGACCATACCGTGGGTCTTTTAATTTTAATTCTCTCTATCTAGATGCCTGCGCCCATGCCATGGACCTATTTCATATGATCCCTTCAGTCGGATAGATGCGTCCATGCCCAGGATCCATGTACATGATCGTTTTCTTTATGGATAGTTGTGCCTAGACCATGGATTCATGTATTGTTATTTGCCTTTCATCTTTATCAAGCATGACTATTAGATTTTACATATATACATGTATGTTTGAGTTGCAGGTCTTCTGATGCTAGTATTCCAAGTCATCGCTCCATCTTAAATCATTTCAACCATCACTCTCAGCTCTGACTTCATGTTTTAGGGGGCATCTATTAGACATTAATTTGTCACTCTCCTATCACTCTCCATTCCTCATCCTGGAGAACCCTAGCAGTGGCTATTGTGTTATACTTTCACCATGAAACCTATGCTCTTGCATCCCTTGAGGTTTGAAGAACGTTGTTGCCACTCCCTTTAGAACATTATTAGAGAATCCTTCTTAAATCCCAGTTTGTAAGATCAGTGCTCTTTCCAAGTGTCTCACACATGCCGATTTGCAGATTTTAACACCATGACACATGCCGATCGGTGCTACTGTTAGCCCAATACCTGATCTAGTCTACTTCTGAATTTTTTTTATAAAAGGAAACAGAGTGTCATGTCTAGAAACTTCAAGTGGTGATTTTTTGGATGTTTGTTTGGTTGGATAAGGGCCGAGAACTCCATATAAGGTTCTCTCCCCCTTAAAAGTTCACCTTCTCAAGGGGATAAGACCTTCTCCCCCCTTGTGTGGATCTCATTATTTTCCTCCTCTCCCTATATAAACCACTTCCTCTTAGCCTTTTTGGTTACAATACAATATACAAACCAACTGCAAAATTATGAAATCTTTAGCTTTTGATAGCATAAGATTAGTCTTAGATGACAAACGACTAGTCTTTGATAGCTGAAGCATGAGGAGAGAGTTAGATATTTGAAGCCATTTCATGTCAAGCTAAAGGAGGAAAAGAGTGTTGAAAATTCATGTAGTAGGACTTGGATACCACAATGGAGAACTCCAACATCGAGGCTTTGGTTGTATTTCTCTTTGAAGTTTTTATTAATACAATGAATGGTTTATTTCCTATATCGTGTGTAATATTTCATTTGATAGCTTAAAACTCCACGACATTTTAAGTAGATTTAATTCGGTTTCATGATATCATGCTTGTTGTTGTTTCTTGCATGTTTGTCTCAGGTATTTGAACGAAAGGAACAAAAGGAATCTCGAGTGAGGAAGAAATATCACCATCAAGTGGATTAGTGTTATAAGAGGTAAGCCCTCTTAATGAATTCTAATCAAAGGAAATTTACATTAGATTGTCTTGTTTGTGGCTAGACCCACTCTCTTGGGCTAGAGGGATTGTCTTTGTCTGCACTGAGAATTTACCTACACCACAAATTGATGACTCCACTGGGAAAATACATCTCCTTTTCATCACAGTGTTTTTTTTACTTATTTGCCTAGTTTGTTTATTTATGGTCTTCTTGATCTGTATTGACCTATTTGAAGGCATACATGCACTGGCCCGCCCTCTGATGTGTTAAATTTGGCCTTGTGTGAAGTTATTTTTTATTTTTTCATTGAATCCCTCGATCATCGCATTTTTTGGCCAAACAGTCGTGCTGATCAGGTCTATCAGTGCTAGTTGTACCTTGGCCAATCGTGCGGGTCATGTCCATTAGCACTAATTTAAGCCCAAAATGCATGTCGGTCTTTGAGTTAAGAAAAAATTAGAATTTCTCCCATTCCAGTGTCAGTGTGTCTTAACCCTCAGACTCTCTTCTTCCACTTGGAAGTGAATAGGATGCTTTTTTTTCTAGGTTTTATTGATGGATTGGATTTAACCTTCATTGCATGATTTTTTGAGTTTTTTGGACGACTTCTATGACCTTAGACATCTAGGTCAATTTCCATTGATTTTTTAATTCACTCATTGTTTCAAGTTTCTGATTTGCTGCTCTGTTTATCCTGTCTTTGAGTCCTAGCATCTTCATTGCTTCATTTTCAATCGAATGAGAGAAAAAGTCTCATTTGTTGACTTATTTCGAGTGTCTTGTTTCTCTTTCCGAGCATAGATTACATTGCTTGGTTTGTCAACTGAAGCATTTGTGTGTTTGGTTTTTTTGATTCAGGGAAGAAGTTGTTTTTAGTTTCATTTATCATGCTTTGGATTTGATTGATGCTTGTTTGTTCGGAATTGTAAAAATTTTCATTAAAGTGCTTTATGTGAAACATTCATTTTTCATTTTATGAAAAGGAGAACATCATTCTAGTTTACTTAATAAAAAATATTAGATTAGTAGCGTCATTCTGAAGATAGAATTACGTCATCATAAGCATTGGAAATGAAATGAAACGTGTTTTGTTGTTAAGGGAAGATTAAGCGCATTTAGGACATGTATTAGTGAAAGATTTCATTCTTTGATTGTTTCATTGATTGTGTGCTCCTTATCCCTCGATTACTGTTAACCTTCATTGAAGAAAGATTTCTTTTCTCATACACCTGCATATAGGAGTTTTGAGATGATAGTGGTAGGGCCTTGGAATTGAAACCTAGTTCAAGATAAACCATTCAAATTTATTGAACTAACCTAAGGAAGGATTAACACTTAACACTCACATTTAGTGGTCTAGGCTAGAGATGTGTTCCAGTGTATTTAAACCTAGAAGTAGTCATTCGCTTCAGCATTAGACAATGCAAGTAGAGAATTGTGCTCCCTATATTGTCATGTATATAAATGGATACCTTGATAGGTTGCAATCCTATATCCTTAGGAAGCTGACTCTACCACCTTGTAAACAAGATACTTTGAGCACAACATTAGAGGAGATTTCCTGCTCGTACTTTTCAGTTCGCCACGAGGTATTTTGTAGTTCATGGTTACCTGATAATTCCTTTTGCTTAGATTATCCTGAGTAGTCATTTTCATACTTTTGACTCTTTAAATTTAAAATATCATCGAGCACTTGTACTTTCAAGCTAGTTAACTCCAAAAGTGACTAGATTCACTCTTCGTCCTTTCCCGACTCTTAAAATATTAAAAGGCAAAGTTTTATTTCAGTGTCTTAAAATTAACTACCCATGAAATATTCCTAGTTAGAGTTATCTTCCTAAGTGACTCTTTAGGGTCGATTCGAATGGAAACATTTCTAGAGTCTACAAGTTAAGGATTCACCTCAGATGGGAATCCTGATCCTTTTCCTTCTTTTAAAAATGGTGGTGCTCCTTATATGGAAACGTTGTCCCTCCCAAGGTTAACCATTGGTTTACCTATCTACTTATTTTCGACATCAATGATCGTGAGTGTCCCAACTCCTGGCTAGCCATATCCTTCATTTGAACCACATCAAATTGATTCTAAGGTTGACCTATCACCTTCTTCCCCTATTTCTTCCTCTTGCTCTTCTACTTTTCCTCATGAAAGTTTGAAATCCAGTAACCGAGAGGCTAAGAAGAAGAATAAGTCATATAAGCGAGAAGCAAACTGTGCGGTTGTTACTCTAAATGCACCTCCTGTAGATAAACATTCTGATCCTTTATGGAAGGTAAAATAACCTTGTAGGCTATGTAAGGGTAACCATCTCCTTCGAGATTGTCCTCATATTCCTAGAGTCTTAGAGGTATGGCCTTAAAATTTGGATCGACCATCCCCATCGACCTATGGAGATCATATCGATGCAACACGATCAGCTAGTGATTCTAAGAAGAAGGGAAAAAATAAATTCCCCTGTAGGTTATGTGAAGGCGAGAATCTGATTTGCCTTTTTCCTCTTATAGGTAAGGCTTCCAAAGTTTCGAAAAACATTACAGCTCCTCAAGCCCAACTCCCCATTTGTTATTAGAGGCTTTCCTTTGATCCTCTCCTAGCTAGTAAAGGGATAGACTCATATTCATCTCATTCCTATCATGCTCTTCCTAAACATGACTCTCTTGTGTGTGTTCCAGGCCAACCATTGGTTGGAAAGAGTGTTGACTTGGCTCCCCCTTCAGTTGTTCGCTCTGCTCATGAAGAGAGTAGTGATCATATTGCTCATGTCCTTCTCATCTCCTTAGGTTCTCATGAATCAGAGAGTGACCCTCCTATCCTAGTTGTTCATGAGAGTCCTTCCCCTATTCCTGGAGAGCATGGGGGACATCATATGATACCGCCACCAAGTAGTTCTCTCGTTTCTTTTGATTGGAGTCAATTGAATACTTTCCACCTTCCATCTTATGTGCCTTTCTAGATCACAGTACAAGCCTCCAATATGGTAGTACATGGCACTATAGTAGATGAAGGCACGTTTATTAGCATCATGTCTTCTACTACTTGGCAAGCTTTGTGGTCCCCACAACTCAGAATCTGTTGGCTCTCAACATAGGAACCAATTAACCCTTAGGGATCCTTTCGAAGTTCTCTATTACTTTGGGAGGAGAGGTTGTCTATGTAAACATGATGTAGTCCAAGATCCCTTAGATTTCAATATTATCCTTGGACATGACTATGTTTATGTCATGGGAGCTCTTGTTTCTTCACCTTTCTGTGTGGTATGTTTTCCACACAAATGGAGAATAGTGACCCTTGATCAATTGTCATTCATTGGTCACCAAGTTCCTCCTGTGCAACCATTATCCCCTATTGGTTCTTGTTTTGAAGTAGTTCCCTTCCCACCAAGGCTCAATTATGTGGCTACCCGTTCCGTCTCCACATCTACTGATGGTCACACAGATGGTATAGTACATTATGTACTGGGGGCACTGGAACTCTATCTATATTTGGTACCAGTTGACATGTATCCCTCCTAGAGCATGGTTCTCCCATCCATTGAGGACCTCTTGGGAGCCATGCTCTTGTATGGTCCATGAACAAATTAGTGAGCATAGTTCCCTGTTTTGTGTCAAGCTCACTAAAAATGAAATAAGGAATGTGAGCATAGTTCCTTATCTTGTGCCAAGATCATTAAAAAATGAAACAAGGAATGTAAGCATTGTTCCTTGTCTTGTGTCAAGCTCGCTAAAAAATGGATCAAGGAGAAGGAGGATAGGTATTTTTCTGTGTCGACCAGCTTTAAAAAATGAAAGAGCATATGGGGATAGTTCTTTTTCCAACCTCGTTAAAAAATGAAACAAAGTGTCAGTGAATGGTTCCTAGTCTTGTGTTAAGCTACAAAAATGAAACAGGGAGTCTTGAGGATAGTTCTTTTACTGCGTCAACCTCGTTAAAAAATGAAACAACTCCCTTTTCCAAATCAAGTATTTAAGATCTCCTCAAATTACAGTCGAATATTTCCTTGATCTCAAAAGTGAAACTTCATTCCATCCACCTTTTAGCAACCCAATGTCTACTTCGGTGAATGAAATGAAGTTTGGGAGGCATGTGCCTCAACTCTCATGAGGCTGGTGGCATGCCTGTTTTTCATCCAAGCATTGTTTATCATTTCAAGCTTCTATAAAAATGAAACCAAAATCAAGCATATTTTTTCATTTCAAGCTTGTGTAAACATGAAACTAAATTCAAGCAGACCTCCCCATTGTTCAAGGTTTTGTAGAAACGAACCCATGCCTGATTTACATCTAGTGATTGTCGTTTTAATCAGATAATTTCTGCTAGATGACCCTTGGTTGTTTCATTCCATCGCCACCATCTCTTTGGCCAATCATATGCTTTCACTTTGTTGTTTTACCCTTTCTTGAGGAGTTGCAGTGATGAGTGGTTTTACTAGCCAGCCTCCTGACCTCTTAGTGTTTGAGAAGTTACACCATATATAGAAGTAGCTAGAACCCTTTATACCACTTGTTCCTCCAAGATGAGTCACCTTTAAGTTCTTTTTTGACTCGTAAAAAATGAGAATATTGCCAAGTACTTTTCCCTTTTATACTCATTAAACCAAATAAAAGCAAGGAGTCATCTTTGAGCTCTCTTCTGACTCTCAAAATATGAAAAGATTGCAAATATCTTGTCATTTTGAACTTGATCAAGGCTACGAAATGTTGTTCACCTAGTATACGTTTACCCCTTTTTCGGGTTGGGATAAAACTATTTACGAAAAAGGTATACCTTTGTCAAACATTACTAGGAGGTTCTCTTGAATATTGTTTTCTACCCTTTTGGGTTCGAGAGACAATTTTATGAAAAGGGACCTTTGGAGTTTTCTTTTTTGTGCCTTTTTAAAACTCTCTAAACATGAAAATTTTTTTGAGTTTCACCATTTTTGGACTCGTTAAAAGATTAAATAACATAAGACTTGTCATTATGACAAGATTGGGATTATCAATCCTAGGGCTCATTAAAATTTACTAGGTAGGATCCATCCAAAGGCAGCATGTTGCTCGTGAACATTGACATTCATCTGCCATTCGTGTTGGGTTTTGGGATATCCTCACTCTGTCACTTGCCTCCCAGGGTTTTCAGTTATCCATTTTAAACATCTCATATGATCTCTGCCACATCACCATGACCTTTGATCCTATGATGTCAAATGCTGCCAAAATCCAGAGTTGTGTCATCCACATGTTCAAGGGAAGTCTTCCTACTTGTACATTGTGTGATCATATGTCACATTATCGGATTAATCTCATTCATTGTGTTTCAAATTTCATGACAATGATGAAGCATACATTATGACCTTCCTTTGACATATCACTCCTTGTTGACTTCAGCCGATTATCCAAGAGGTTGATCTAGAAACTCCCTTCTAGTACCTTAGAGCTTGGATGCCTCGATGACTAGTTCTTCACACTCGACGATAGGTTCTCATCGTTGGACTTTGATCGAATGACTTCACGACTGTTCAAATTTGATTCCTTATTCACACTGTGAATTGTACTGAGAGTACCTTGAGAGCCATTAACATTATGGGTGGTTTCTCTAGTGCTTTTTAATGATTCACATCATTGGCTGGTAATCAGGTAATTTTCTAGCATGTTCAACTTTAGCACATCTATTCACATGTTAGAATTTGTACTTTGATCAGGTCATGCTATAGCACAAGAGCTTGGGCTTAGATAACAAAAGTCCAGGTTGTGAGGAGTGATGAGTCATTCATGATTATATACATGATTCTTTAGATGGGTGGCTACAACCATGCAATGGGTATCATTTTGATCCTACTCAGTTGAATGGTTGTGACCATATCGTGGGTCTTGTCATTTTGATCCTCTCTATGCAGATGGTTGTGCCCATGCCGTGGATCTATTTCATATGATCCCTTCAGTCAGATGACTGCATCCATGTTGATGATCCATGCACATGATACTTTTATTGATGGATAGTTGTGCGTATACCATGGATTCATGTATTTTTATATGCCTCTCATGTTTACCAGGAATGACTATTAGATTTAAGATATGTACATGTATGTTTGAGTTGCAAGTCTTCTGATGTTGGTATTCCAAGTCATTGCTCCGTCTTAAATCATTTATGCTTTAGGGGGCATCTGTTACACAGTAATTTGTCACTCTCCTGTAACTCCCCATTCCTGATCCCGAAGAAACCTATTAGTGACTACTATGTTATACTTTCACTATGAAACCTATGCTCTTGTATCCCTTGAAGTTTGAAGAAGGTAGTCCCCACTCTGTTCAGAACATTTACAAAGAATCCTTCTTAAAACCTAGTTTCTGATATCAGTTCTCTTTCTTAGTGTCTCACCAATGCCAATTTAGAGAGTTTAATACTGTGACCCATGCCGATCGATGCTATTGTTAGCCCAATAACCGCATTGGTCTACTTCTAGATTTTTTTTTATAAAATGAAATAGAGTTTCATGTCTAGAAGCTTCTAGTGGTGATGTGCTGGATGTTCGTTTAGTTGGATAAGGGCTGAGAACTCCATATAAGGTTCTTTCCCCCTTAGAAGTGGACCTTCCCAAGGAGACAAGACCTTCATCCCCCTTGAGTGGATCTCATTATTATTCTCCTCTCCCTGTATAAGCCACTTCCACTTTTCGGTTACAATACGATATACAAACTAGCTCCAAAATTCTAAAATCTTTATCTTTTGATAGATGAAGATTAGTGTTAGATGACAAAAGACTAGTCTTTGTTAGATAAAGCATGAGGAGAGAGAGTTAGAGCTTGGAAGCCATTTCATGTCAAGCTAGACGAGGAAAAGAGTGTTGAAAAGGCATGTAATAGTAATTGGATATCGCAAAGGATAACTCCAACACAAAGCCTCGAGTTGTATTTCTCTTTGAATTTTTTTATTAATACAACTAATGGTTTATTTCCTATATTGTGTGTAATATTACATTTGATACCTTAAAACTCCTTGGTCCTTTAAGTAGATTGAATCCAACTTCATGCTATCATGTTTGTTGTTGTTTGTTTCATTTTTTTTAGGTATTTGAATGAAAGGAATGAAAGGAAGCCGGAGCAAGGAAGCAATATCACCATCAAGTGGATTAGCGTTATAAGAGGTAGGTGCTCTTATTTTATTCTAATCTAACAAAATTTACATTAGATTGTCTTATTTGTGACTAGACCCACTCTCTTGGGCTAGAGGGATTGTGTTTGTCCACATTGAGAAGATACAACCCATCAAATTCAAGGAGTGAACTATGCTCTGATACCACTCTATAACACCCTACTCCCACATCTAGCTAAGTAACCAGTCAATCAGAGTAAACATGTGATGAGAGGCTAGTATGATATGATTTGACCTCCTAGGTGACCTTCAGGAAATGGAATCGAGGGAAACACATCATGCAAACCTTCCATATCAGCAAGACGATCAATGATAACCATCCCAACAATTTTGCTAACCAACCTCTGGGTCCCACTGAGGTATTAGACCTCTTGACCTATGGAAGCTCCAATGCTATGGGCCTGACAAAGTCTTGGAGGATATGGACACTCTCATGAGAAGGTATACCAATGTCCAGGGACTCTGTTTCTCAATTCTTTGTGAACGTGCCTGATATTGGAGCCACTTTTTGAGGCCCAGAGTCGAGGTCATTGCCCAGAATTTATTGACAGCTTAAAAAATAAATAAAACAATGAAACAATGATGCAAATTAAAATACTTGAGAAATCCCTTGACTAGACCCCTACAGGTGTAAAAATTAGTTCTAAGCATAGGGGTCTCGTACTAATCTGAGAATCGCTAAGAGACATTGATGCCTTAACACATTATATGCAGTTTCATCCATTAGGTCATAGATACATTATTCATTCCTTTACAGGTAAATACATTATGAGAGCCATACATAGATACTTCCATAAACAATATACATACCCAACATAATAGCAACAAAAATACCAAGGAAATCCCAACCATATGATCCACATATAAACTAGTATAATACTCATAGAAATACAAGGAGAAATAACTTCATATTGATGATGCAAAATCCAAACATAGGATGGGACTACCATGTTTGACCTATTCGTTGAATGGCTCAGCCAAATCACACTTCAACCTTTCACCCATGTACCATATTCCAAGCATGAATGTGGGATCTCATAAAACACATCAATCCAAAATCATCTAGGGCTTCCAAAGGCTGACCACCTCAACCCATCAAACAGTGATTCCACCTCATGATTCGACATCACAAAGCCAACATCATATTGGTCTATATCCAAGCCTTCCAGGGCTCCCAGCTTTTGTTCCAACCAAATATCCAGGACTAGTAATTCAACCCACAACTTATACTAGGCTCCAGAGTGTTTGTCAAACCAAGGCTGCAGGACTAGTAACTCAACCCACCTAGGGATCCAGAGCTTTTGTCCAACTAAGGCTCTAGGGATAGTAACTCAACTCAAGTTGTTACAAGGCTCCAGAGTGTTTATCTAACGAAGGCTTGACGAAATAGTAACTCAACCCAAGCTAAGGAGACATGAGAACCAACCAAAAAAGAAAAGAAAGGAACCCACAACACCATGGATATGAAGGAAATGGCAAGGTTATGAAAATCCACTATCAACCTAGGTAATCCTCCATGTCAGTGACATATCATGACTAATAAACCACATGCATATGCCATGAATAAAAAAACTAGTGATGAAAAAATACATGCAACTTTGTACCTCAAGAAAAACCTATTGCAGTTGTTGATCCCAATGTCCTCTTGTTCTTTCCTACTCTTCCTTTGCCTTCTTGCTCCAAAAATCCAAGTATTCCACACCCTTCAAGAGTGCTCCAAGAAAACTCTAGGTGTCTAAGAGTGAGACAGAGAGAATAATGAGAGATTTCCAAAACTGAAATGACAAAATGTTACAAACTAATCCTCAGAAGGCGCTTTCATCAATTAGGCCTCTATTTTATTCATTTTGCATTATTTTCCTTCAATTTTTCTCCTCACATGCAACCTGTCACCTCCTTTTTCTCCTAATTTCCATCATTTTCATAAATAAGTGTGCCAAAAATTCCATTTTCCCTTTGCCATTTACTTTGCTAATTTCCTTAGACATTAATAAACCAATGAACACCCACGCTAGGATTTCTTTCCAAACATTCATCTTGGAACAACTGTCCCATCAACCATGGTTATTATTTTTCATTTTATTAACTTTTATTAAATGGAATTTCCACCATGGTTGTTACACTAAGTAAGTTTCTTCCAACCAATCATATATCAGATATGAAACTAAAAACCATTCACTTTAAAACCATAAAACCTATGAAAAGATGAAATTTCAGTTAATTCGATGGAATCAGTATGAGAATATTGTGAGGAAAAATGAATATGATCACCTTCAGAAGTCTTGTCAAAATATTGAGGACATGAAATAACCATCAATGAAGGCTAAAATGCTTAAGCTACCTGAGAAGTATCCAAAGTGTTAGATTATAAATCATAAATATTAACCAATGGAGAACAAATATAGTCTGATATACTAGTGGGAAAACAATCAATTGGGTGATAGTTATTAAAACCAGAATTGTGATCAAATGGACTGATTAACACATAAAACTCTTGGTTAGTAAACAACAAAGATAGACATGTTTGTACAAATTTGGAAATGCTTTGAATAATAAAATCATATACCTCACATGTTGCATGTGACAAACCATTTCCTTGTAACTCGTTACAAATTGAACTAGCATCATAATCATTGAAATAATTAAAAATAAATATCAATATAGAAAATACATGAAATTGGAAAGGATATAGTAAATGGAATATAGGAATTTGATTCACCTTAAAAGCTCCAAGATTCACTAACAATCAAGATGACATTTGGTGCCATAATAAAAATGATGAGAATTATGATATCAAAAGAAGGACTAGGAGATGATTATTTTCAAAAGTATTTGATAGGTAAGAATCTTTCGATTGATGATAATTTTTCACTTGATCAACTTCAGATCTTTGTGCATCCATGAAACATATACATTCCAAATCTGAATTTGATACAAGATACTTGCATCATGGGTGTCTTAAATGAAAAAAAATCCCCAATAAAAAATTGAATCTTAAAAGTTAAAAGGGTTATGTCCAAAATATTGAATATCTTCCAAGAAGGAATTTGCATTAACTGAAACCATAAAAATAAAATATTTTTGCGAGAAAATATAGATATGACTTGGTTCAAGGATATTATCAAGATTTTTAGGACCTCACATGACCATCAACGGAATTTGAATTTCCTTGACTTCCTCAAAAGTTTCGAAACTTTGAAGGATTTTAGAATTTAGTTCTAAGGATTAATTAGATCATACATGGTGTGTAGACAACTACTACAAGTAATTTGAAAAACATCACCACTATTTGGATGGTAGACATCTACATCAATGATTTTATTAGATTTGACAACTTCAACAAATATATTATCCAAGTCATAAGGTTTTTATAATTGCAAATATATAGATGAAGGAATCTTGTAAGAAACCTAATTTGAAGAATTGTCCTCATCCAAAACTGGAAATAGTATGGAATGAATGGTTGATGATTTGATAGGTTTCTCCCTCATCATGGATGACCTTACTATCTTGCGTCAATTTAGAAATCTTCTCATTAGATGATGAACTTTAGGGACAAGGATTATCTTCATCAGAAATTAATGCATTGCAAATAGTAGGGCACAAGGAATAGTGAATTGAGGAGGAATTTTCTATAATACCATCCTCCTTAATCAAATCATATTGAAGATATAAATATTTCAAATGAAAATCTACTTGATAAATTGAAGATCACTTATTGCACTTGGGAATTCATCACCAAATACATCAATGAAATCAACATAATCAAAATAATGGTTTCCCAAGACTTCAACAAATTGATTAGGAACATTTAGTTCATTTGATTGAGTATTGAGATTAGTAGATCCAAATTAGCCAAGGATGGAGAAACAACATTTTGTCAAAGAGGTCTTTGGAGAAGAAAATAAATATTGGAAGAATCTTAACCTTTCTACTCCTCTACCTTTAAAATGTTATTACCTTGCACTTGATCACTAGTTGGATTTGAAAAAGACTAATCAAGAAGATCAACGTTCAAGGGATCATGATAAATATATAATATAGGAGGACACAGATCCCTTGAAAAAATTCTTTCAAGATTGGAGTTATGAGTGTTAATATCATCTTGAAATATCAAGGGATTTGTCCTCACCCTACATTCAAAGTTTACTCGAATGATATTTTAGATAAATGGATCAATAATGAGATCTACAAATTTCCTAATACAAACATCAAAAGAAGAGGATAAGGAATAAAAGGGATGATAGATTCCTCCTTTGAAACTAGAAATGTATCATGATTAATGAAACTTGGGGCGTTAATATTGACCAATGATTCCAATTCACATTGCTTCAAGGAGATTTGAGGTTTCATCTTAGTTGATTAATTTGATTATAAACGTCTCAATAATTATACCTATAAAAGGCTTTATGAAGCTCCTTAAGTAAATGATCAACTGAATCTATGGAAGCAGATGGTAGGGTATGACATCGTCGATTAACTAAACCTTCAAGGGCGAGGAAGGAAAACACACAATCAAGATCTTCATAATCATTTTTATAATATTCGGAAAAATTGAAAAACTTAAAGTTCTTCTCGACTATAAACGTATCATGCTCACCATAAAACCTTAATTGAGACAAGTGATAAAGAGGTTCATCAAGGATTAAAATTTGACTGTTAGATTTATTGGAAAACCACCCCGGGAGTATGATTTGAGGAAGAACCATTTTAGATGGCAAGTTCAAAACAGAGTCAATGGGCACATCTATTCATCTATCCCTCCTTCTAGCATCTTAATGTTAATGGTGTTAGATACCACCAACATACAAGGGACCTCTCTAATTTCAAGTCCCAATTGGACCTCAGATGGTCTGGAGTAGCTCCAACCGAAGCATCAACCTAACCACCATAACTTAAGGTTTTCCTTGGTATCAATGGATAACATAAGATATTATACACATAAACTTTTAATAAAAAAGAATTTAACATTATGGAATACCAATAACAATGTGTAAAAGTAGGCCTTCATGAGAGGAATACAAGAGTGAGTCTCTAGAAGGAAAGTAATAGTACTATCCGAAGAGAGGCACATGAGAGCGAGGAAAGATTCATTGATTAACCTGCAAATTAGTTCACAAGATGAAAAATATACATGAAAGAAAACACAACACACATTAAAAAAGGGATTAACACTAAAGACAAAAAAATATTTCAATTTATTTAGTACAGAGGAACATCGACATATACTGCAAAAATCCCAAGAATAATCTTAAAACATTCACGATACATGCACGAAAGTGTGTTGGCGCAATAACTTCATTTATTAAGTGGAGGATCAAAGTACACAGTTACACTGGTGAGGCACTAGTTCCAATATTGGAACATTAGGTCACTTCTTTCTTCTCCAAGGAATGATTTTCTCTCCCATGCCAAGCGGAAGAAGTCAAAGCTATCTCTCCAAATTCTAAGCCTCCAAAAGATCTTTTCTTGAGTTATGATGTTTCTTTTATAATAAGAGGAATGACATTTGATATCCACATGACTATTGAACTACCCTCATGACTCTTAGACTTTCAATGTCACCTTTTGACTTCCATAAAACTTTTGGACTCCTTTATGACCTTTGAACTTCTGTAAGACGTTTTTGTCAAGATGTGACTTTTCATATTCCACATGTGACACTTAGACTTCCACACATTTACATTTTGTCATTTTCTTGAAAATACATCATACATTCCACATGATTATATGGCAAGCCACATAGGCACATATTAACCATTGTGATCACAATTTTACAAGTCACAACATAAAAATGATAACATGGACTTCATGATGAGGTGGCAATGCCAAGTTGTTATGCTTGTTCCTTTGTCTTCAATCTTCATGAAAGATTTGATATGTATTCCATTTTCATGAAGGATCTATGTTGTTTCTTATATTCAACCTCCAAAGGGTCTTGGATTAGTATTGGAATCTTTTGAGTCATCATGAAATGCCTTCTTTATTGCATGGTCTATGATATACTTCACATATTCTTGATAGTTTTTCGTTACGCTTGTTATCTACAAGTGTTTCTTTGAAATATTCCTTGAGCATCACCTTTTCATGTTGAGGAGGTACTCCTGGTACTGAAGATCATTTAGGATAAGGAGAAATCAGTCTTGAAATCATCTATTATATCTCTACCTAGCTCATAGAATAATTTCCTTATGATAGACCTATGATAGGGATGAAGGAGGAAGGCTTGATAAGGAAGGTGTAGTTCAACTAAACAATGGCTTGGGAAGGAGCCATTTTTTACTGTTGCTATGCCATGTACTATGAATAAGTGGTTCTTCATTGTCAACCACAATGAGGAAGCACAAGGAGCAAGGATGATGAGCTTGTTGGTTAAGACCACCATACGTAAGGAACAAAAGACAGGCTGACCATAAAGGTGTAGTTTTATTGGACAAGGACTAGAAGGAGGCCATACTAAGCCTTGTTACTACACCATGCACTAAGAAAAAGAGGCTAGACAAATTTTTTATTGTAGAGGGGAAGAACAAGGAACAATGGAAGAAAGGTTGAGCCTTATTATTGTGCCATGTGTTGGGCTTAATGGGAGGCCTTTATGTTAACACGGTATTTTCCAAAAATGGGTCACTGTTCACTTGGAATGCACTTTTTCTCTTTTTCTAGCATATTTTGGTCCAAAAGTGGTTGACTGTTTAACTAGAATCTTCTTTTCACTGAGGCTAGGGAGTGCTTCACTACATTGTGGAAGGAAGTGGGCCTTTTCCTTGTGTAGATTTATTTTGCAAGGGGATGGAAGATATCCTTGCAATCAAATAGAGGTAATTTATGTACCATGCAAGGAAAACATGATCAAAACTTAGTGAAGTGACTAAGTATGAACAACGAGGGTTAGGTGACAGTACTTGGAAGGTTTCTTAATATGCAGTTATTGGAGATGGCCTTGAGATAGACTTAGTGCACAAGACCTAATGGGAAATATTTCATCGATGAGCCTCACAAATAGGTTGTGCATATCACCTAGTAAGAGGGCTAATTACTTCACAACTTATACTAGGAAGGAGGACCAACACGAAATTTGAGATGGCTAAGTGTGGGAGCAGTATAGTAAGGGAGGAAAATGCATCAGAAAATGAATCAATAATGGATCACACACACGAATGTCATCAATACAAGCCAAGATAATGTAGATGAATCACGAACAATAGTCACACCTTAAAACGATCGGAAATCAACACTTATTTCTAAGTGAGAGAATTGAGATGACACATTAGGAAACTTAGAACACAAATTGGGAGAAAAGTGTTACTTATGACTAGAAAGTGCACTAAGTTGTAAGAATGTGTCTAGCATGTATTATTATGATATGTAGGACCATATAATGTATAAGAGTACACTATAACTAAATTTAGTGATATGCAGTGGTGTGACACATGAAGGAGTGAAACAATTAGAAGCAACGCTTGAGATAGTGAGAAAATGAGAAAACGACACTTGAAATGATAAATAAATTGAATGTGACACATGTCAGAGCAAATATAACATAAAAAAACCACTTGTTAAAATTAACACAAGAAAAATTGATAGTCTCCAACATGAAAGTGACACTTATGAAAACAAAAGTGTGCAAAAGAGACATTTAAGAAAACTCACTAACATAGGAGTACAATTTTAGCCAAAGTGAGAGAATATCAATGCAAGTGTCCACTAAATGTTGACATGGGTTGAACATTGCACAAACACTATCTTGATGGGCTTCACTATTCTTATTAAAGCTTAAACAAAGAAATATGTGATCATGTATTTATCAAGGACCAAACATGTGTGAGCAAGTGACTTTGACATTTAGAATCAAGAATAACACTTGAGTGCTTAATATAATATCAATCGATCATGAAGTAACCATAGAGTGATAGATCATAAGATCTTCAGCACACTCCAAAATACAAAGGTAGTAGAAAATTTGGAGGGTAATGATGACAGTGTCAACAGGATCTTAGGAAACTTTCCATATAATATTTGCAACCTGGGCCCCTTCTTCCTGACCTCTAGCTCTATTTCCTCTCTTTTAATTGGCTTTCATCTATGCATAAATATCTGGAGCTTAATAAGACAGATGATGCTCCACCAAAATAAACGTTGGCCCTCCTTATTTTTTCATTTGGTCCCAATGATTTTTTTTTAATAGGATATTGATTTTGTGGGTCGTTAAGTCTAAATTTTTCTCTTGTTTTAACGAGATATGATGTATCTATAAAATAAAATAAAATAAAATAAAAACTTTTCTTTATTGTATAAAGGAGGATAAAAATTGGTGTTCTTCAAGACACAATTTCAAATAGTTTATTTGCATAATATTTTGTCTTGGTCTTATGATTTTTTTTGTCTTTGTCTTCTATGGAAGCAAACAAATGTAAAATGTGAAAGGTTAGACATTTTCTATAGCTTAGTTTTCAAAGTGTGTTGAATTAGCCAAGTATAGTCCTTCTTATAAGGTAACATTTATATTCATCCTTTATGAATATAAATGTTCTTTTATATTCATCCCTTATGAATATCAATATTTTTCCCAAGGAATATATATACATGTACATGTACATATACATATACATATACATATAAATAGACATATACATATACATATATATATACACAAAACTTCTTATTGTATGGTTAATTGTTCATGTTATCAACAAGGATTTCACATATG
>APFE031483603.1:0-20472 GCA_000404065.3 Pinus taeda | reverse complement strand
TCTCTCTCTCTCTCTCTCTCTCTCTCTCTCTCTCTCTCTCACTCTCACTCTCACTCTCAATCTCTCTCTCTCTCTCTCCCTCTCTCTCACTCTCTCACTCTCTCACTCTCTCTCACACTCTCACACTCTCACACTCTCTCACTCTCACACTCTCTCACTCTCACACTCTCACACTATCTCTCTCACACTCTCTCTCACACTCTCTCTCGCACTCTCTCTCACACTCTCTCTCACTCTCTCACTCTCTCACTCTCTCTCACACTCTCACACTCTCACACTCTCTCACTCTCACACTCACACTCTCTCTCACTCTCACTCTCACTCTCTCTCTCACACTCTCTCTCACACTCTCTCTCTCACACAAACACACACACTCTCTCTCTCTCTCTCTCTCATGTGTGTATGTGTATGTAAAGTGAAGAAAAATAATATGGTTAAAACATTTGAATGATATGTTCATGGTCAACATTGAGTTAACATATGGCATACTAAGTACCAATGTAGATTCATTTTTCATGAATCCAAAGGAATCAAACTTTTGTGAAATGGTAATGGTTGCACCACTATAGATTTGATAGATTTCTATGAGTGTTTTTTAAATTTAAATCTTGTCTTGTTAGTATTACAAAAATGTATAATTCCTTTTAGCTTTATTTTGATTGTAGATCTATTATGATTGGGAAGGGTTAAAATTTGAATAAAGTTTTGCATATCGTGGTCAAATTGAGGTTAACGCATGGCATATTAGGTATTGCATGGATCTATTTTATCTTTTGATCTACAATGCACAAGGATGGATGTAATTCTTAGAGGTGCAGACATTCTGTCAATCTTTTGGAAAATAGTCTATTATTTAGAATTTGACAAAAATATTAATAAGAAAAACATTTCAATGTTGACTATAAATAAAATATTTCAATCCCTAGCTTAAGTAAACTAATGTTTTAATTTTCTAATTCCTAATGAGTGATATTTGCAATTCATTCTATAATTAGTCCCTACCAAGGAAAGACTCTAGCAATCAATTTTCCTCATGATCATTATTAGTTTATTTTTCAATATTATTAGAAAAAGAAATGAAAGATTTTGTTGGACCATAACTTGAAGGTCTTATTGCAAGGCTTTGCACCATAAAATGCCATGTATAACTAACACAAACTTTTCTAGAATAATCTTTGGATGTGGTTGCAATATTTATGCCATGAATTTTAGATAATTGTGTAATCATTTTGCATTATTAAGATTCATAGGAAAACCACCTAAAATTAAAATCCTTGAAAGTAGCTCACATTCATGTAAATAACATATCTACCACCAGTTTCTCCTGTGACGTAGAATAGATGGTGATGGGGTGTATTGTTATGTCACTTTGTGATGTGAAGGTCACTCCTTTAAAACTCTATGGGGAAAAATTTAGTCACGTTAAGGCTTGATATGGTCTTGGCTGAGTATGATCCTCACGTGATTTTGATAGCTTAGATGCCCCTGCGTCATGGTTTCTCAAGCCACTACTCAAGCTTGATATAATCTCTGATGACCTTAGACCACTTGACAAAAAAGGAACGTATCTACCATTAGTTACTTCCCACCATAATTTAGGCAAGTATTTTCATAAAAAATGTATAGGAACAAGATGTAAATAAATACACTTACGAAGAGTCACCATTATTTATATGTTCTTCAACAAATCATTAAGTAGGAGTAAAAATGTAAATGAGTAGACTTACTAGTGGTTAGTACCTGCCAAATTTATGCAATTCCTTATTCTTTAGTAGGCAATTAATTTATCCACTTCATATATAAATTTGCAATTTTTTTTAAAGAATAGATAGTTTCACACAATTTCTAGTTGAGTGTCATGGACTATGCTTCCCTAAAACACTTGTTCATATGGAATTATGATGTGTCATTCAAAAATATATTAATAACAGAAATTTGTTTCAATGTGAGCCACAAATAAGGTATTTGAATGAAACCTCCACTTGAACTAGAAATTTTCAACATATATTATATATATTGAAAGTAAAAGTATTATGGCTTAAACATTTGAATGATGTGAATGGTGTGTTAATCAATGTGAGAGAGGTGTGTAATTCCTTTATATTTTTTTTTGCTTAAGCAAGAGTGAAACCTTCTTTTCATTCTCCTTATAAAATGAGTTACATAAAATACAAAAAACCCAGGGTAGAAAATGGCTAGAGATATGGCTATCCCTAGGCGCCTTGGGAAAAGAGCCAATGTCTCGCGACCTGAGCCAAGAGACTACTGAATCACTCGACCCATCCTCCAAGATCCAACGAGCAAGAAACTAAATGATACAAAAGTATGTGTACCCTTCCCGCATAGTAGTGTATTTAAAAAGGAGATATGGCCCACAAAATACAAAAATCGGGCTCGCTAAGGAAACCAAGTATCTAACCCGGACCACCCAACATGCACAGTGATCCTAGGCCATTGATCTGCCACTGCAAGATCCAATAGTTGATATACATATCGGGTAGAAAGGAAGTCGTGAGAATACCCGCTTGATGAGAGCGGTATTCTCTCTCCTACTAGAGCCACATGTTGCGTGATGAGTGGCATCCGGCTCATTTCTAGAAAACCACTTCTCGAGTTTAGGGCAGTCGATGAACCGAAAACCACCTTGGGGGCAGTATAGAATAACTACTGGTGGACATAAAGATGAAATAGATCTTATACCTAGAAGATTTCGGGTCCACTGAGGAAGCCAAGAATCTGACCTAGACCCACCAACATGCACCTTCAATCTCGGCCATTGATCCCCAACCGTTTGATCCAACGGTTGAGAGGGATATTAGAAAGAAGAGAAGCAGGAGGAATACATGCCCGATAAAGGCAATATTCTCTTTCCTTCCTGCAACAAGTGTCGATCAATGAGTGGCATCAGGCTCATTTCAAGAAAATCGTTTCAGGTAATGAGGCTTTTTGAAAACCCGAAAACCATCATCGCCCACCCTAGAACACTAGGTTTGAGTTGTTTTGGGCTGACATAGCTGACAAAGCGCTGAATGTCATTTTCAAAATTATCCCAAGAAAACCGCTTCATGTTGATTATGTATCTACTGAAACCCAACTACTGCAATTTTCTAGCATACCCTGTTTTGATGGGTTTCTCGGTCCACATTCACTTGGTTGAGACAATAATCCCTCAATGTACCTTGGGGAACCTCTTGCCATCTGTACTTGTTGCTGCCCTTAGCACAAAGAGTGCGTTCATTAGCTAGTATATCCGCCAATTTATTGGCAGACCTGCACACATGTGTGAACCTTAAGGTTGTCATGTTTTGAAGGTGGAGATTGATTCTTTGATAGACCTGAAGAAGCCTCCAATGTCTCGAGACTTTTTTCAGAGATGAACCACAATATATTCTCTTGACTGAATTGATAATCAGCTTAGAGTCTGCTTCAATTATGATGTTCTGAAGGTTGTCGTTCTTCAGGATTTCTAAACATTTCTCTAGGGCCATTAGCTCCGCCATATTGTTTGTGGCTCTTCCAAAATTACAATGAAAAATGTATTGTATACATCCCTTTTCATCCCTTATCACTCCCCCATAACCAGTCATGCCCGGATTTCCTTTTGAGGCCCCATATATGTTACATTTCATATATCCTTGAGGGGGACGATGCCAGAAATCTTTATCAGTGACTGGTTTCTCTACCAATATGTTATTGCCCTGAGGAATACGCCCCTACATACCCAACTGAAGTACTATCTACACATCAACATTTGAAGGGAGGTTCTTAGGGGGTGTTTGCATTAAAGTCCCAACCGTCTCCTTGAGCTATTTTAAAATTTGTTCCATGATAATCTAGGAGGAACTCTTTTTATTTTTAAAAATTCTATTGTTGCGCTCCTTCCAGACGTCCCAAATTAGGAGGTTGGAGCTAAAGCCCAAGCTTTGTTTATCATTTCATAATCATAGAAGTTTCTCCTCTAATTCCTTACGGTATTGGTAATGCTTCCTCTATCCCTATCTGTTTGTCTGAATATTGAGGCAATCCCATCCCACAACGTGGAAGTAAATATGCAGAGGTTGAGAAGGTGCTCCATATTTTCATCTTGTTTTTCACATAGTTGGCATCTAGATGGGCCAGAAACACCCCTTTTCCAGATTTTCTCCTAAGTTAGAATTTTCTTATGATACACTAGCCACATGAATAATTTGGTTTTCATACATCCTTGGTTCTTCCTAAGATTCTTCCAAACTCCATCCATTTTTGTAGAATCAAGCTCAAGGGCTATGCATTTGCCTCTTTAAGGTTAAAGGTGCCTTCATTTTTATTGCGTCATCTTAGTTGGTCAGAATAAGCTAATATTAGTATCTTTCTTTGATCCAGGATTGCTCTTAAAGCATTAGGCTATGCTTTCAAGGGGATATTATCCTTGTAATCTATTTCCCTCCAAGTTCTCCATTTTCCTCCACTATTTTTTTCATCCCAAAATTCATTTACTTGGAGTAACCCTTTATTGTGAGTTTCATGCTTGACATCTACAAGTCTTCTCTTAACAGCTTAGGTTCCTATTGCCATTTATCCTCCCAAAACCATGCAAGGTCTTCAGCTCTAATTTCCCAGAAGCTATTTTTCTGAACTATGCCTTTATTTTCCCAAGCTTTGTTCCAGATGTGGGAGCCTTTTATGATTCCACACATTCTTATATGGTCCTTTTCATGCCAATTAATTGCATATTTCTAGTTCCAAGTTTGTGCCCAAGGAGCATTTGAATCTTTTATCCATCTCCGCCATAATTTTGCCCCCAAACCATTTCTTAGCACTTCAGGATCATCCAGTCCTAAACCTTCGTGCGTTTTAGGTTTACATATATTTTCCCAAGATACCAAGGCCAATTTCTTCTTTTCTTCCCCTTTGCCCCAAATAGAATCCCTTTGGATATTTCTGCATTATTGCATAACTCTTTTTGGAGTTGGAAGGGATGAAAACATGAAGATGGGAACTGATTGAAGGATAACTTTTGTAAGCCCCAGCCTGCTTTCCAAGCTCAAAGACCTACTTGTCCATTTTCGAGTCTTGTCCTGCAGCTTATTAATCACAAGCTCCCGTACTGCCTTGTTCAGAGGTTTGTTTGTGAGCAGTACTCCCAAATATTTGGATGGTAGCATATCTCTTTGAAAGCGCAAAATTCTTGAAATGTTTCTCTGAATAGCAATGTTAGTGTTGAAAAATAAAATCTTTGATTTGGAGAGACTTACCTCTATACCCGCTACCATAGGAAAGTCTTGCAGGATTTTTTTGTATGTTAGTGCTTCCTTGACCGTGGGAATGCCTTGTAGCATGGTGTCATCTACAAATTGTTGATGGGTTAAAGCTTATCTGTTCCCAGATAGTTTGAGACCCTGGATCTTACTTGCTTCTTTAGCATACTTGATAGCTTAGCATAGTCATTCCATCATAAGAATAAAGAGAAAGGGGGAGAGAGGATCTCATTTCCTGAGACCTCTTGAAGGATAATTCCTTTATATTTAACATGGCATTAATATGTGGCATTTTTAAAATCACATTTAAAGAATCTAATTAATAAAAAACTATTGTAGAAACTTCACAAGTTGAGTATGCTTTGATCATGGCCTCCTACAAATATAAGAGTTTGTCCATATTAGAAATGAACAAAGACTATAAATAAAAAAATGAAGCATGTCTCTACTTGCTTTGAGTTTCAAAAGCTATAGCTTGGAATAAAAAACCCAAAATTATACATATTTTAAAATACATAAATAGTGACCATTGAAACCAACATATATAACTATCAATTAGCCTCCTTCCCTTCTTTCCATATTTTTAGATTCACCTAGGAGAGAAGAGAAGCAGGATGAACATACCTAGAGGAGACCAAATTCATAGATGACACATGACAGTATTGTCTTAGAGAGAATTGAGAAGTGGGATCTTCCTTTGTTCTATTTATCCAACTGTTTATGTAATCTAGTTGTTCAAAATCTTGTGTAGATTGGATCTAGATATGTCTAATGAGGAGGTGGACTACATTATGTGTTGAGCATCTCTAAATTTGAAGATCACAAAGAAAACCATCTGTTTCGTCAATATTAAACTATAGATCAAGGGGCCAGCTTCCTTCAAGAGGAGGAATGTAAAGGACCTATAATGTTCAGTGGATGAGGCAAAGGAGGATGGCAAAGGAGCAATAATACTAAGGGGACTAGGAAAAGGATCAAGGTAAGGGAGTCATAATATTAAGGGGACAAGACTAGGAGAATGAAGGAGAAGGAGGAAATGTACAAAACCTATAGAGAAAACTCATATCCACCATAATGAAAGACACCAACGAGGTATTTGGTAAATGAACTTTTACTTCATACCTTTCTTCACTTTAGGTGAGATCCTTAGACTTGCTTGTATAATAATGTCATCAATTACTAGAAATGCTTGAAGAGTGTAGGAAATTATCAGTTGATGGGATGGGTTGACATATTCATTTGTAGTTGATGCAAAGTGTGTGATCCTATAAATGCACCACTTGATTTTGCATTTCATTGGCCCTTTAGTCTAGGGCTTTGGCTTTGAGGGGTGGTTTTCAATAGAATATGCAAGATAACAATGTCAGAGTCAACATGGCTGATGAGGAAGTAGGATTCAAAGAAATTGTCAACTAAACACCTTCCAAGGGGGCATAGAATTCTACATGGTTATTATGTGCATGCCCAAGGCCCCATATGTGCCATTAAAAATCATCCTAAAATATATTTAACTCATATTCAGGGAAAATTTTAAGAACCACCCTAGATTTATATGTATAATAAATGGGTGAATCCCCATGATACATAGGAAAAATGAGAGGCGATTGTATCAATAATATAATATGTATATATAATTTTTTTGGTGAATCTCTCACCAGATTATATTATCTTGTAAAGTCATGGCAAATATATCACTGAATTATAAAATCTTGTAAGATCTTGGCAAATCTTTCACTGAATAATAAAAAGTGAAGTCTTGGTGAATGTTTTGTTAAAGTATGAAACCATATATGACAATAGGAAAACATATTCATTAAATTGTAATATACTAACATACATGTTTGGAAAAAAGAAACATAATTTTCTCTTCCTACAAATAATGTTGCAAGTTTCAATGGTCATGTTTGTCAAGGTTCCCACTGTACACTCTTTCATATCCTTCTATTTACTTTGATAATATTCCACAACAAAGTTCTTGTAGGTGTTGGTCTTGACCACCAATTCTATGAAGGTAGGAGAGATTAATCTTTTCTCTACCACTTTTGTCAAGCTATCAAATTTCTTTCTTTTTCCATAAAGTCCAACTACGAGATAAGAAAAAACATATTTTGTACCACTTTTGTCAATCTATTAAATTTCTTTCTTATTCCATAAAATCGAACTATGAGATAAAAAAAGACACATTTTGTTTACCCCAACACGCCAACAAGTAGAGAAACCAAACTATATAATATAAGAAAGTAGTAGGTATCCCAAAGACCTGAAGGGGATCTAATGGAAAGAAATGACCGTTGTCAGAAGCCTCCCAATAAATATATTAATATATACATATATATTTATTATTATTTTAATTGGAAATATTCAATTAAATAATAAAACGTAATTACACCTCTCCCAATCTAAATTGCTTATTATCATAATTCACCACCTTCATAAGTCTTGCATTTTTTAACGACATTGTAACATGTGGATTAATTTCCTTTTTGGTGCACAATCTCTGCCTTTTAGGACAATATGGTGCACTGGCACAACCCCTACAGATCATTACAAAAAATTAATAAAAACAAAGAAAATGAAAGGTTGTACAAACCAGCATATTTTTCAAGCACTCACCCAACCCCTACAAATTATTATGACAAATTAAGAATAATAGAGAAGATGAAAGGGTGTACAAACCAGCATATTTTTCAAACAACTAATCCAACATCAATGCCTTAACTTTTTCATGAATATATCATATTGAGAACATTTGAAAAATGGTTGGAAATATGGGCACTGACTATCTCTCTTCTACGAGGGTGATGCGGAAAGAGTGATAAATCAGAAAAACCAATATTAATGGAGATATTGGTATTTTTTACTAAATTTTGTGAAGTGAATAAATGTAGCTTTAACCATTCACCTTAAGACATTTTTTATAATATGATTTCCTAAGTCTATTTAATAACATCATTATCACAAAAACCAACCTATATCCATCTTAACTCCACTTCTCCCACTCTTGGAGGGATGAAATCTAAGAACACTTCTCTCACTCTTGGAGGGATGAAATCTAAGCACACTTCTCTCACTCTTGGAGGGATGAAATCTAAGCACTTGGTAGACCTGGAATTAAGATGGATCTAAGCTGATAAAATTTCCCTTTTAAATAGTGTATGCTCATATGAATACCATGATATTACCATGGGTCAATACCATGGGTTATCATAAACCTAGAGCTTAAAAACTATTATTTGTAATTTATAAAAATTAATAAAATTAATAATTGATTTTTATTTTATTTTTTTATTTTAACCAAATTAAAATGTTTAACTGACATTAAAATATGAGATCCAATTTTACCCTTGATCTACCAAGCCCGAGGATTAGATATTTTTTCATTGTATGCTAGTTTGCATATCACGATATTTGATCCCTCCCGGGCCTTAGTAGATCCAGACTAATGATGGATCTATGCTGGTTTAATTCCCCCCTTTAAATAGCCTACATTTCACGTGAATACCATGGGTCAATACCATGTGCCATCTTTTCTTTTATTAATACTAATATTAGGCTTAATAATGGGTTAATAATGTTTTTTTCATGGTATTAATAATAATTTGGCCCATGGTATTTGGCCCATAGTATTTGGCCCATAGGCTTCGACTAAATATAACACATCTTTTGAGTGTTCTTAAATATAGGTCAATACGATGTGCCATCTTTTTTTTTTATTTATACTAATATTAGGGTTAATAATGCGTTAATAATTTTTTTTGCATGGTATTAATAATAATTTGGCCCATGGTATTTGGCCCATAGGCTTCACCTAAATATAACACATTTTTTGAGTGTTCTTAAATATAATGTGATTTCTGGAGTAAATATAAAAAAATGTTTTATTTATTTACCATACCTTTGGTTTATTTATATTTTTATTAATTTACCATATCTCTTTTATAAATATGGTATTTCACCCATAGGATTCACTTAAATAACACCTCTTTTTTTAGCCTTTTTCAATAGAAAGAGGGTTATGGACTAAATATAAAAAGAGGTTTTATTTATTTACCATACCTCTAGTTTATTTATATTTATATTTATTTACCATTCCTTTGGAGTAAGTATAAAAAGAGGTTTTATTTATTTACCATACTCCAGTTTATTTATATTTTTATTCACTTACACATAAATATAAGGTGATTTATGGAGTAAATATAAAAAATGTTTTCCATTATTCTTTATATGATTATGACTAAACATATGCAAATTTGGAATATGGCAAGAACATTATTGAATCCTTAAATAAACATGAAAATAAGAGAATTGAATTTTTAAATAAAATGAATTATTCCTTTGTGACCACCCCAATACCATGAAATACGGGCAAATGAAAGAAAAAAACTTTTTTTACACTGAATGTGGAGGGTGAAATAACTATCATAAATACCTATTGTTGAAAATTAGGGTGAATGGAAGGTTGTAACTCCTAATTTCAAGGGCTAAATTTACTGTTTTTTACTCTCTCCATTAAAATAAGGTGGGCTAACCTCCATACCTAATTTAAAAAAAAAATAAATTTGAGGCGATTTGTAACAATGTACTGTGATACAAAATATTCGGCCAATAAAAATATAAAACACCTTAATTTCGCCCAAGGGCGAAAATTCGCCCCTAAAATTTTCCATGCTCATATTCTATTATGTGTAGAAATGGATAAAAGTTTTACGAAATATTTGGCCCATTAGATTGATCCTTATTTATGGATGATCGATCTAAAATGATCATTTACTTAAACTAATGTAGAAGTGATTAGCCATTTAGGATTTGAATGTTAACTAAAAATGTGGAAATCGAAGCAAACTGCTCGAGAAGAACACTTTACGACAACTGATTAAACACAATAAAGATGCATAACAGAAACAAAAAATAGTAAAAACACAACAATATCACACAACGAGATTGATGATGAAGTTCGTCCCTGATGGACTACGTCTCCGAGTCCACTTTCAAGATGGGTGACCTTTTTTATTAGGAATGAACAAGGTGTTGATTACATAGAGATTTGATTAGTCTGAATGTGAACAAAGGCACTTCTGATCACTGTCATCAGCTAGCCCTCTGAACTAGCTTGCCAACACTTCTTACGGATTCCAATTCTAACTCAGGACGCCCTCATAGCACTGAAAAAGAAAATTTCTATGACCTCCAAAATGTGGAACCAGAAAGTCAAAAACCACTCTCCTCTCCAAAGAAGCAAAACTCGCGTTTTAAAGGCTTGCAAGTACATTAAAACCACCTTGGGCTAGTTTGTAGATGTATCTGGTTGCAAATTGTTTAGGTTTGAGGCTCGGTCCTGTTGCATGTGGACACCTAAATGGGCTTGCATGGTCATCGAATTAAGTTTATTGAATAAAACTGTTCAAAAACCCAAAATAACCATAGGATAAGCATTCTATTGCTGGTGGTCAGCTGACTAGGAGGAGGTGGTTTGTCAGTTTCATGTGACCAGCCATGGTCTAACTTCAAACTACCACCTCCGTAGTCTTCCCTGACGGTTCTAGCTACCTTCCCATTGATGGTTTATCCCCGATCGTAACATGACCCCTTATAGTTTGCATTGACTACTCTGAGGTTGTGGTTCCGAGACCTGTCATATGGCTTCTTCGACACGGTTACCACTAACTTTTACACTAACAATATAATTTTGGTGACTTCGTGGTGCTCACACGCTGCAGTCCCATTGCAGTTATGACCTACGGAATATTACATTTAACATTTGGTTTGTTCACATGTGCTACAGTCCCATGGCAGTTCCAAACCCGACAGTTAGGACTATGTATTTTATTTAATTTGTAATGTAATATGCTTTGTAATATTTACAAAGGCCGAGAGTTTAATAGGTTAGGATTAGGACTTTAGGTTTAGGTTTTATATGTAATATGCAGAGGTTTAACATAGCTTTGGTGTTTTAGGATTTACAACATAGAAATGTAATGTCGTTTTGGTCTAGATATAGGATTAGGGTTTTAGTACATAGAAATTTATCAACCCATTTACGATCATTCTGTCACTAAGAGACATTAGCAACATTTATCGCATGATGACATATCAATGCATATCATCAACACAATCCTCAGTTGTGACAACAACCGAACCATATCAATCCTTTGCCATCAACGACACCCATCTCAACATTAAAACCTGCGAAGATGAATGATAAGGCACATGTCGACCACCAATCCTGGCGGAACTATCGATGAACACAAGTTGACAGCAAGACCCTAAACCATCTGTTAGGCCCCTATACTACTAGTGTAACCCCTTATTATTATTAGTGCAACCCCCTTATTATATTGATGTACCCATGTAGTGCCCATATTATTACTACTGTGCCCCATAGAAGTCCACTATTGTTATTATTGTGTCCTTACATTATTATTGTTATGTAGGTTGTGATTATATAATGACCCCTTAGACTCCTATATATAGAAAGAAGGTCTTTTCATTTGTATCATCCAAGAATTGTTCATTTATGTAATTTGAAGGAGGTTGCCCCCTCGAAGAGGCTGAATTCTAAGGCGTTGATCTATCTTTTCTATCTTTTCTTGAGCTGGTTTTATAACATTTGGTATTAGAGCTTTGGATTCTAGGGTTACGCTGCTCCGAAGAGCTCATCGTGGAATTTTCACTATAACTTTGTTTCTGCGATGTTTCAGAAGATAAACAAAAAACCCTTTTGAGAACACATCATGCTGAATCTCAGGTCCAAATTTTAGAGCTTTTTGCACTATATTTTCGGAGATATGATCTGAGGAAGTTGGTCCTTTTGCAAAATCTTGAATTACATTCAAAACAGGTGACTTGGGGAAAATCGTCATAACCTTCTCTCTGAGCATCAGATTGAAATTCTGTCAAAAGGTACAGAAAGAGGACAGACTGTAGTTTCTTGTATATAGTTTTTAGAGCCAGAGGTCAAACAGGGACACGTGGCACATTGTATAAGTTCTCTCTACTGAATTAGTCTATAATCAGGTCACTGTGGGAGATTTGGCATAACTCTTCATTGGAGAATCCAATTGGGGTTAGACTAGTGGCATTAGAAAGAGGACATAGAGGACTACTACAGGTCATGGTTCTAGAACTTAAAGATCTGAAAGTACAGAGTTACAGTCATTTCAAGATCAAGCTCCTAAAATCAAGAAAAAGCAAGATGAGGAAGTTTGATGGCAAGGATCCTGTAAATTGGATACGTCAAATGGAGCAATATTTTGATCTACATGGTGTACCACTGTTAGAAAAGGTATGTATTTCATCTTCATATTTAGAACTGAAGCAATTTTTATGGTATAAATGGATTTGTTCTCTTATAAAACTTGTTACATGGTAAATTTTCACGGAGGAAATGATAGCACATTATGAGGATACAAAGAGCAACACCTTCTTTAGAGCAACACCACAACAATTGGAAATAGTAAAAGGGCTTTGTTACATATTAGAAAGTAAAATTATGGCAACAAGGAAGTCTACCCCTCTTAACTATAAATATGGAAGTGTTGTTTCTTTGCCTTCCACAACCTACAAGGGTTACACCACAACAATTGGAAGAAAAAGGAGAAAAAGGGCTTTGTTACAATTGTGATAGCAAATGAACTAAAGGTCATAAGTGTGCTGAGAAGAAATTATTTTACATAGATTATGAAGACGAGGAAGAAAAGGATCAAGAAACAACAAAAGAAGAGGATATACGCCACGATCCAACCCCGAAGATAGAAGAAATGAATCAGACCATATCTTGTAAAGCATTGGAAAGAATTACGAATCCTCAAACTATCGACATAGAAGGATCTTTCAAGAAGTGAAAGATCACATCGAGCATCAAGAAATGAATCTGACCATATCTTGTAAAGGATTGCAAGAAATTATCACTCCTCAAACTCTAAAGATAGAAGGACATATCAAGAAGAAAAAGGTTCAAGTGGTGAAAGATCACATCATGCATCAACAACAAGTTATCAAACTTTTAAAGGATAATGCCACTTTGGTGCAAAATCGAAGAAACAACAGGTAGATCAACATCGTAGTGAAATTTTTTTTGATGTAGGTGATTGGGTATTTTTACTGCTACATCTCAAGCAAGCTATTTGTGAGAAGGAAATGTTGGCAATACTACATTGAATTAAAAAATGGCAACCTTACTGAATGGAAAGACACTTCAAGGTAAAAATGGATCACGGTAGTCTTAAATACTTTTTAGAACAACTATTATCTTTAGAAGAACAGAAAAAATGTGTCACAAATATGTTGGGTTATGACTTTGACATCATTTATAGAAAATGGAAGATTTTTTTTTTTGCAGATGCACTCTCAAGAAAGGATGAGGATGTGGAAGCATTGTTTTATGCTATTTCTATTATACAACCATATTAGGTCAATGAAGCAAGGGATGAGTCAAAGAAGGATGAAGAAGAATGGCCACTTATTCAAAAGTTGAAAAAGATCCCAATTCAAACAATATTGTCAGAAATTGAAGAGGAAGGAAAAATCATATTAGAACCTCGAGCAGTCATAGAAACAAGAACCTGACAGCTACGAAATCAATCAATTTCCGAGTATCTCATCAAGTGGAAGAACTTACCCGCTGAAGATTCCACATCGGAGGACAAGAAGTTTATATAGAAGCTTCAAGAACTACTCAGGCGTTGAGGACAACACTTTTTAAAGGAGAGGGGCATGTTAGGCCCCTATACTACTAGTGTAACCCCTTATTATTATTAATACAACCCCCTTATTATATTGATGTACCCATGTAGTGCCCATATTATTACTATTGTGCCCCATAGAAGCCAACTATTGTTATTATTGTGTCCTTACATTATTATTGTTATGTAGGCTCTGATTATATAATGACCCGTTACACTCCTATATATAGAAAGGAGGTCTTTTCATTTGTATGATCCAAGAATTGTTCATTTATGTAACATAAAGGAGGTTTCCCCCTCGAAGAGGTTGAATTCTAAGGCATTGATCTATCTTTTCTATATTTTCTTGAGCTGGTTTCATAACACCATCTCAAGTAAATGCCTTGAAAACTATAAACATTACCTGAACAACCTGATCTATAACCAACACTTTCGACTGTCGAAGCTGAACTGAATTGATGATGGCACTGAACAGTCATGACGACACTTGAAAACCTGTGCAATGAATCAATGAAATCCTCCTGGATCATTCCTCTCCACTTGAAAGCTTTTGGACCACAAAATTTTGACTAAACAAATAGTTGATGAGGGTAGAACTCCCTCTCTTTCCACCTTGACCTCACGATGTACCAATGCATTTGATCAATCACTTGCAAGTGATGACCCTGATGATGTTGACCATGGCACAGTCCGGGTCCGTGACCGGTTTCATCGATCTACAGTATGAACAACTTGCGATAATGGGAAAACAACCTGTTGTCAATATGGAAATTGATTTCTTTCCATGAAGAACCATGAGTTAGTGATTCATAATCTTTGAAAACAATCTCTACCGGATGTTGTTTATTCATAAACATGTATAAATAATCTATTTTGCGGAATGATAGAGACAATCAAAGATAATTTTGACATCAAACAAGCTACTTGAATTGATATACTTTCCGACTTCCAGTTTACTAAGCGAACTTGCTGTAATGAACCTATCCAACTGTAAGGTGAAATTTGCTGCAACTTAGTTTGTCTTTGAAAGTATTGATTTAGCTGTTGATTCTTTTGAATCACTTTTTCTTCATTTATTACATGATGTTTCCATTGATTAGCACTTTCCTCTAACGCATAAGTTCCCATTAGACACTTTGACACTTCTTTAGAAAAGGTTTGGATATGAAAACAAATCGGTCTCCTCTCCACTTGAAAAGAGGTTTCCAAACTATTTGAGACATAAAATGGCGATACAATATAAGAGAAATTGCACACTGACTTTCCCCAATACTGACCTGTATCCCTGCAACTATTAAGTTCCAACCTAAACTGAATTGATTCATTCTAACATTAGGAAGAGGAGCTTTAGGTAGATGCTGTAATTCATGTTGTAATCCTTGCTTATGAATAAGGTGTTTGGTTTTACATAGAACTAAACAAGTTTCTATCTTTTTAAACAAACCATCTTTAAGCTGAGTTGCATAAACTAAACAAGAACCATGTTGATTGTTATGTTGATTCTTTACACACATGATTAAAAACCACTTGTTTGAACTTATTAAGCACTTCATCTCATTAAAATTAACTGAATCTAAGTGATTTTTACTTAGATATGCCCGGAGAATAAATTTAGCCCCATCTTTCTTAAGGTGATATCTATGTTCTCTCCTATAAAACACTGCATCATGATCATAAAGATAAGGACTTCCTAAGACAAATCCACATATGTCTACTGGAACCCCATCTAATTCCACTTCATCAATGTAATTAGCTGTTATGGCAAATCTTAATCGACACTATTTGGTAACTTTTATTTGAGTTGATTTATTTAGCCATCCTAATGGTTAAGGTATTCAACGACTCTATGTTTCCAAACCCAAACTTTTAACTAAATATTCAGTGATTAAATTCACGTGTGATCCATTGTCAAACATTGTATCTATCTTTGTGTGCTTAGAAGTTATCCTTATGTTAAATAATTCAACTACTTTATCCTCATGTGCAGGATTTATGTTTGATGAAGATGAAATAGTTTTCGAACTTAAACCAGTGTCAGAAGTTTTACTCATTGTAACCATGGTGGTTAACCTCCTTTCATCACTTGAATCTGAACCTAGATCCTGCTGGACTGCTGCAATGGCCTTCTTTTCATCCTTCTCCTTAAGGAATTTTTTGGGCTTAAGTTCTGGATGAAGCTTCCAGAACTTCCATTCATCATGACTGATTCTCTAGCAATGAGAACAAGTAGGTCCTTCCTTCTGAGCTATCGTTGATTTCTTTCTCTTCGAAATGTTGTTCCCCTTACTGTCATTGGAATATTTGGTTTCTAACCCTTTGGATGACTACGATGAAAACTTGAATGGCCTTCCACATGATTCAATATGTATGGCCTGAACACAAACCTCATCAAAATCATTAGGATTAAACATCAATAAAGTATGCTGCAAATATGAATGTAAATTGTCGATGTATTTTAACAGAGTTTCACGTGTATCTAATAAAATACCATGTGATAATACTTTCTTTCAAAACTCCTGAGTAAACTTCTAAACACTCTCCCCTTTACTTTGCCTCAGATGCCACCAATAAATAACAGATTGTTGCATGTATCCTAATGGAGAGAACTATTTCCTAAGAGCTTTTAAAAACTTAGACCGTGACGAGATGACATTTCCTTTACGCTTTACATCTAGCCTAGTTTTACTTTCCCAGTAGATTAAAGTTGTTCCCCACATTCTAAGTGTAGCTAACTAAATCTTAGTTTTATCACTAGAAATGTTGTGAATGTGACAATACACATCTAACTGCTTAATCCGGTTATCTAGCTTTTCAGGATTCATTTCATCTTCATAATCACGTAACTCAAATTTAACATAAAGTTTCAAAAGAGATGTTTTGTTAGGTTTATTTTCCGTTTCAGATTCTTCACTAGAAGAAGAAGAAGATGATGATGATGATGATGGAGATGATGGAGGTGAAGGTAGTTTATCAGTCCTCCCTTTACCTTTGTCCTTCTTTGATAACTTTGAAGAAGAAGCTAAATCTCTTGCCTTCTTTTCTTGGTACAATTCTCCCAACATCTGTTGCATAGTCAGGAATGCTTGCTGAAATTGTTCCTCGCTCATCTCAGTTTCAGTGTTTTCACCTACATCAAATCCTAACATGGTCGATCCATGAATGACTCGTCGCTTTTCAATCTCTGGATTGATCTTCTCAAGGATTCTGTCTCCTCCTTGCGACTTTGACCTAGTTAAAATTCAATGGAAAACTCTACAAACACAGCCTGCTCTGATACCAAATTATATGATATGAAATGATCATTTACTTAAACTGATGTAGAAGTGATTAGCCATTTATGATTTGAATGTTAACTGAAAATGCGGAAATTGAAGCAAACTGCTCGAGAAGAACACTTTACAACAACTCATTAAACATAATAAAGATGCATAATAGAAGCAAAAAACAGTTAAAACATAGCAATACCAAACAACGAGATTCATGACAGAGTTTGTCCCTGATGGACTACGTCTCCGAGTCCGCTTTCAAGATGGGCGACCATTTTTATTAGGAATGAACAAAAGGTGTTGATTACATAGAGATTTGATCAGTCTAAATGTGCACACAGACACTTCTGATCACTGTCATCAGCTAGCCCTTTGAACCATCTTTGGAAGACTTCTTATAGATTCCAATTCCGACTAAGGATGCCCCCGTAGCACTGAAAACAAAACTAACTACAACCTCCAGAATCTGCAAGCAAAAAGTCAAAAACCACTCTCCTCTCCAAAGAAGCAAAACTCGCCTTTTAAAGGCTTTGAAGTAGATGAAAACCACCTTGGGCTGGTTTGTAGATGCATTTGGTTGCAAACCAGTCAGGTTTGGGACCCGGTCCTGTTAGATGATGACACCTAGATTAGCTTGCATGGTCATGGAATTAAGTTTGTTGAATAAAATTGTTCAAAGACCGAAAATAACCATAGGATAAGCATTTAACCGCTGGTTGTCAGCTAACTGGGCAGAGGTGTTATTTCGGTCTCGTGTGACTAGTCGCAGTCTAATTGCAGGATGCCACCTCTGTGTTCTGCCTCGGCATTTCCGGCTACCTTCTTGCTGACGGTTTATCCCCGTTGGTCACATGATCCCTTACAGTTTGTGCTGACTTCTTCGACGGCTGCAGTTCCAAGACCTGTCATATAGCTTCTCCGACATGGTTACCACTAATTTTTCCGCTGACGGTGTAACCGTGGTGACTGCGTAGTGTTCACATGCTGCAGTCCCGCTATAGTTATGACCCACAGAATATCAAATTTAACATTTTGTTTTTTCACATGTACTATAGTCCCACAACGGTTCCAAAACCAGCGGTTACGAGTGTGTACTTTATTTAATTTGTAATGTAATATGCTTTGTAATGTTTAGAAAGGCCCAGAGTTTAATAGGTTAGGCTTATGACTTTAGGTTTAGGATTTATATGTAATATGCATAGGTTTAACATAGTTTTGGTGCTTTAGGATTTAGAACATAGCAATGTAATGTAGTTTAGGTTTAGATCTAGGATTAGGGTTTTAGTACATAGAAATTTATCAACCCATCTACAATCATTCCGTCACTAAGTGACATTAGTGACATTTGTCACATGATGACATACCAATGCATATCATTGACACAATTCTCAATTGCGATGACAACCGAACCATATCGATCCTTTGCCATAAATGACACCCATGTCGACATCAAAACCTGCGAAGACGAGTGACAAGACTCATGTCGTCGACCAATCCTCGTGGAATTGTTGATGAACACAAGTCGACAACTAGGCGCTAAACCATCTCAACTGAATGCCCTTAAAACCATAAACATTACTTGAACACCCTGATCCATAACCAAGATTGTCGATTGTCGAAGCTTAACTAAATTGACGATGACACTCAACATTGATGATGACAGTTGAACACTTGTGCAATGAATCAATGGAATCCTCTTAAATCAATGATGGTTAAAATATTTGGATAATATGTTGTTATTCCTTCTTTACTTAACCTAAAGGAGACTTTGAGATATTAATAACGAGTCTAATTCCATATTAATTCTAAATTTATTATAACAGTAGAGAGATTAAAATTGAAAGAAAAATTTAGAAATCTAAAAATTCCATTTAACTCATATTATATTATGAGTAGAAAGTGATAAAAGTTTGAAGGAATTTTTAGCCATTAGAGATTTGCTCCTTATTTATTTATGCATAATGGTCAAAATATTTAGATGATTTGTTCTTATTCCTTCTTTACTTAACCTAGAAAAGGATATTAATAAATTGGTCTAATTCATTATTAATTCTAAATTTAACTATATTAAAAAAATTTAAAATTAAAAAGAAATTTACTTCTGATTCTTTAGATAAGATAAATTCAAATTATAGGACTTCTATATATATATATATATATATTATATATTCAACCGTATTGCAAGCTTGAATGGGCTTGGATAGCTAGGGAGAGCATTAAAAATCTTTGGTAAACCATGGACAATACGTGAGAAATTTGGATTAGAATATACAAGTAATCGGTTCCTTGTCAGGAGCATTATATATGTGCAAGTGGGAGATTTTTGAGAACCTGTGGTTTCAATGTTTTGGACGCGTCTAAAGCCTATGAGGATACCTCTTAAATTCAAGTCCATAGGATCCTCTCTCAATCTACAAGCCACTATAACCCCTCTGCATTTATCACTATCAATTGTCCTGTGCAGCAACTGATCATTTTTATAATATACGGGAGACATTTTGTGAATATTTTGGAGAGTACTTTGCACTTTAAAGTTGCTTACACATAATTTTTTTTATGTCCATACGTTCAGGCACGGATGTTGTACCATGTCAGACATATCTAAGCATATGGAGAAACAGCATCCTGAGTTGAATTAAGACTCAGTTGTCAGATCGGTATATTGTACCGAATATGGTACCCTTCAACATCATTCATTCTAACACTGTGAAGAGCCTTCTTCTAGATTGTGTATTGAATTCATGATCTCAAACAAACCATCTAGAAGTCGAGTATTCTTATTGCAACTCAGTGATTCTTCACACCCCGCCCCTGGAGGATGGAGGTATTGCCACTAGTATAACTCAGCCACATATTGACCAGAGCTATAAACTTTAGCAGTAATCCACAACGGTAAAGAGATTATAACCACAGGTCTTCTTGTATAACTTGGCACATGTTGGAGAGGGTTATAAACTTTGAAAGTAATAAAAACTGGTAAGGAGTTCTCAATCATTGGAACTCTTTTGGTCTGGCGTGGTTCCTAAGCAGCTGGAAAAAACTAAAAACAGAAGCTCATTATTTGACAGGGGAAAACAATGGTCACAAACCAACAAAGAGAATGACGGTGTTCATGGGCATTTTGACGTTCAAATGGTCTTAAACAACTTACTAACCGGTGTATATCAGGTTACCTCGTCAAATTGGCAGTCTTGATGCGTTATTTAATTTCCTCCGCGTATGGACTATTAATGAGATCTTGATAGTGGTAGGTTAAAATACTAAAATGATTGAAAATTAGATCAAATT
>APFE031483593.1:36330-51150 GCA_000404065.3 Pinus taeda | reverse complement strand
GATGATTACTTTCTTCTGTAAGCCAAATAGGGTCACAATCATCTTTACAACAAAGAATGCTAGCTTGCTCACTTGCAGTCCTAGCATTGAAATCACCCACTATAAGGACTTCACCTAGCTGTGAATATGTTGCAATATTCGCTTTTAAAGTGGCAAATGGATCTTTGTGATCAAGCCCTCTACCTTTGTAGATTTTTGAAACCTGCGACGCAAAATAGCATGTTGCAATTCTGATGTGGTTTCCATTTTTTGATATTTTAAACCAAATGAATTGCTTATTTGAGTCTTCTTTTTCTAATTGAATGAGACAACCTTCTTTCTTATTTACTAAAACCATGATACTCCCGTGCCCTTTTCCATTCCCTGCTACCTTGTTCCACACTGCCATCTTCCAATATCCTTCAAACAGAGGTGTCTTGCACCCTTCATGTTCATGTGTTTCTATGAGGCAACACAGGTCCTAACCCAGGTCCTCGTCTCCATGGGTAACCTCTGCAGTTCCAACAAACTAATCTTAAGGAAACCTGGGTATGACTTGATTGCTATTTATTTTGACATGTAAGACTCCCATTTGAGTCTTTGTCCCTGCTTTCCCATACTGAGCTTGCTTTCTGATTTCCTATTGAAGAGTTTGTTGCCTCTTCTTTATGACCATCTTGTTGCTCTGTTTTGGAAGGAGGTCCAAATCGCGCTATCACGACTTTGCCTTTATAAATCCATGCTCTCTTGCCTTCATCTCTCGCTGCTCTAACCTTTAAAATTTCCTCTCTTCTTTCCTCCTATTGCTTTACAATTAAATATTCTTCTAGGAAAAAACGAGAACCCCTCAAGAGATGTTTCTTGCTTAGAATGATGTATTTATCACCCAAGCTAGGCATAATGACTTTTATGGGCCTGGCTCTCTCCCCGCTAAATTTACCCACCCTCCATGCTTGGCATATTTTTCCTTGCCATAGCAACTTGTCTTTCAAAAAGTCTCTTGCAAGGTCAAGAGTACTTTCATTTTTCCATATTCTTCCACTCCTTTAATAATTATGTTTGCTGCCCTATTTTGTCTTTCCTTGCCTTCACTAATTTGCATGTTGTCAACCTTAATATTTGTTTCTCCTTCCTTATTAGCAGAATTGCTAATAATTTGAGCCCATGTTTTGGAAACTTTGGTGGACTCTCCTTTCGTTTATTCTCTTGCGTTCTCTTCATGGTTGTTTATTTGAGCAATCATTATCCCTTTATCTTGGGATGGTTTCACATTCACCACCTTTGTACTTTCCACTACAGATTTCTTTATGTTTTGCACCTCCGCCTTCATGCGTTGCCATTCTATCTTCCCTATCAGGAGAGCTTCCTTTAGCAATGCCACTTGTTCTTTTAAAACATTATTGCTTTATGCTAAAACCTTGTTCTTAGCTGTTATTATATGCATTTTATGGTCTCTTTCTTGCCCTTTAACTTCTAAGGCCTCCAACCTTTGTTTTGCATTTAACAATTCTTTCACATAAAGATTGGATGACCAGGTGAGAGGTGTGGATGTGGGATTATATAAGGCAGAATCATCAGTGCCTTTTCCTCTGGGCTTCTTGTTGCCACGTGCTTGTAGAGGAGACTTGTTTGGGTGCTTTTTGCGAAGGGCTCGAGTACTTTTCTTTTTAGACCGTTTCTTCCTTGTGTGCTCCCATTTTACACAGGCTATTCTTTGTTTTAAAATGCCCCGATATTGTTTGGAATTGACCCAAACCCACTTCCGAGCTTTGGTGAATGATACAATTTTCACTACAATGATTTAGGAGATGGGTGCTTGCCGTCATCTATTTGGCATTTCCTTAGATTATTGGTTACCTTGGATGAGTTAAAGCATGTCACTTTATAACAAAGTAATGTTGAGAAATTTAATGAATCTCTTCCACTTATTCCAGGGAGATGGTAGAAGATTGTTTTTAATTAACCTATGAACAACGTATTAGTAGATACATTTATTTTAATATAAACAACTAAGCGATACTGAATGCTTAGGCATGGATATTAGCCAGATATGTATTCAAAGGTTTATAACGTTATCTAATTTAATTAATATTTCTTAATATCAAATAACTACAATCTCATGAAATCTGAAGGGGACAAAACTTATTAGGTGAGAATGTTGTTTTAAAAAAAAACATGATTGTAAAATCCCACTTTTTTTAACTCAAATATTTGAGGAATATATGTGCATTATATTTTGAAATTATTACTACTTATTATCCCTTATCTTAATAATGCTTTTACTTATGTTTTTTTCTATATTTATTGTTTATGCATATAGCATTATTTTACTTTTGATATTATTTATGCATATAACATTATTTTACTTTTGATAGGAACGAAATGGGGCCTCTAATAACGATGGCTCCTTTGGTTTTCCATTTTTTGTCGGGTTTTTCTTTTTAGTTCCTTGGGGTTAAACGCACGGTATTGAAATCAACATTTCTTGTCTACGTCTTATATTTTTGGTGTGTTTATTTTGGTAGTATATCTCTTTCAGATGCGGTGGATTATTGGTCGGGGTTTTCGCACGACTTGAGGACTTGTGCCTTGGGCTACTCCGTGACTTTTCCTTGCAGGAATTTTTAATCGCATGAACAAAGAGGAACTTATTAATCATGATCCCGAAGACTCACCACTTTCTGAGATTTTGGTGTCTTTTCTAGAGCACTTGGAATCTTCTACTGACCTTGCTAGGTGCTTGTTCCTCACATCTACCGTTATTTTATTGTGCTCATTGTCCTTGCAATGGCTCGAGATTTCCTTGCTTCTGTCGGGGCTACTTCGGTGTATTTACTTTGTTGTTAATTTTATTGTTGTTCTATGTTGTTACAATCACTTTAGCCCAATTCTTATATTTATTTAACAATCTTTCAAAATAATTTAATCTTCCAATGATTAATAGAAATTGCAGATAGAACAACAAATGCAGTATAAATAACAAGAGACAAATAAGAGACACCAAGTTTGGTCAAAGGTCAAGGAAACACCCCACAAGGGGGAAAACTCTTTCAAATTCTTCTTCTTTTTAGATTGTCATAAAATGTTCAACAAGAGAGAGTACAATGATTCAAATCTCCAATCAAAATTATCCTACAAAGCAACCCAACAATGTTTAGAAATATGATCTCAGAAACAATATTGATCAGAGATAACTTTCTAGCCCATAGTAAACTGTAAAAAATGAAACCCTAGTTTCCAACTACACAAAGAGTGTATGTGTGTGTAGTTGAAACATTTCAACCACACGGATAAGCTTACTTGTCTGTGGTTGGAATCGAAAATTCCCTCTGACAACACTGTGACTACAAATCAAAACCCTAGATCACACTTGTGAGCTTCAAACCTTGCAATTTCGGACACGTACGAATCAATCTCCTTGAATTACTTTAGACCTGTGTGAACCAAATCAAAGAAGAAAGAGAGAATAAGATGCTTGATGATGATCTCCAAATGATGGTCACTTGACTTGTATTTATAGCCTTCCAAGTGTGTCTAGATTCTTCTTAGGGTCAACCTTTCCTTTTGTGCACATGTGGGTTTCCAAATTAAAATCACAATTTTCCTTAACCAAATTAAATTCTTCCAAGGGCTAGGAGGGGTCTTTTTCGTTTGAGGAAGGATGTCGAATAGAGGGAATTTTTCCCTAAGCTATCAAATTAACACTCCCTCTCAGCTAGGGAGAAATTACTACATGCAACATATGTCACAATGAAATATCATCTATGCTCATCTTTGTTCATATGTCGAACATTCTCGAATCTAAAAGAAGAAGAATTTCACATCAAAGGGAAGCTCGAGCTACCACCCTCAATCCATCAAGGTGTCACTTCTACCACCCAAAATCACTACCGGTGGGGAGCCCAATGCTATGACCCAAGAATAATCATCATCATCAGGGAGTTCCAACTCAACCCACATCATAGGGGAGCCCTGCTCAACTCACTATCCAAAGACAATAGGAAAGATAAAACTTATCGTGAGGTAAGGATCACAACTCTCCTATTGCCTGTTGAGCTTCCCATCAAGACCCTAAGGATTCAAGTGGTAGAACACTTGCATCCTTTCACTTGGGCGGGATACTACTTACCGAGAGGTAAGGATCACAACTATCCCAAGTTACTTGGGCAAGATACAACTGACCATGAATGGTAAGGATCACAACTCTCCCAAGTTACCTCAACCCATTAACTAGATGGGGAGGAACAATCCCAATATGCCCAACTTGTGGTTAGGATGCCAACTGGGGTATACTTTATCAAGTCCCAAAGATGACAATAGGCAGGATGCTACTTACCATGTGGTAAGGATCTCAACTATCCTATTGTTAGACAATAGGTAGGATACTACCCACCAAGAGGTGAGGATCACAATTATCATAGTGTCTAGAGTTCCCTCAACCCCGGGAGCTCTCCGACTCAATTCCACATTCTAGTAGCTCAGACAGGGAGGAAGAGCATAGCTCAGTATCCTCAATTAGCTAAGACCCTTACCTAGGAGGGTCACATCCATCAGTCCAAGATACTCTTAGAAGACCAACAACTTCCCTTTTGGCAAAGCCTTGGTGAGTATGTTTGCAATCTGCTTATCAGTCGTTATATAACAGTCTCATGGATCCTCTTTGCACCATGTCGCGTATGTAATGATATTTGATCTCAACATGCTTGGACTTGTTATGGAACACATGATTTTCTGTCAATTTAATCCCACTCCTATTGTCACAATATATCAATGTCGTATCCAGGACTTGCTCAAAAAAATCTCCAAAGAGCTTTCTCAACCAGACCGCCTCATAACTAGCCATGCTCGCAACAATATACAATGCTTATACTATGTTCAAAGCCACTGACTTCTATTTCCTGCTCATCCAAGATGTCATGGAAGATCACAAGCTAAACAACATCCAGATGTGTTCTTCTCGTCAATAATGTTTCTAGCCCAATCAACATCACTGTATCCATGCAATCAAACATCACTTGTAGTATACCTTAGACCCAGATTGATCGTCCCATGCAAATATCTCAAAACGTGTTTAGTGCAATCCAATGTGAATGACGCATCTCAGTCATGAATTGACTCAAGTTGTTTACTACAAAAGATATGCTTGGATGAGTGTTCGCAAGAAACATCAATGATCCAATCAATTGATGATAGTCTAAAGGGTTAGCCAAATTGGGTCCAACAACATCTCCGCATAGCTACTTGAAATTCATCTCCATTGATGTGGCCAAGGACTTGCATTCTGTCATACCAAATTTCTCTAATAACTTCATGACATATTTTCCTTGAGAAAGGAAAATTTCTTTAAGTCTTTGCCAAACTTTTAACCCCAGAAAGTAATGCATCATGCCAAGGTATTTCATCTCGAATTCAAAGGCCAACTCCCTCTTACACTCAATCATCAAAGACTCACTACCTGTCAAGAATAGATCGTCAACACATAAAACTACAATCAAATTCATACCTTGGACCACCTATAATAGAGATTGGGGTCGGCGTTGCATCTTGAAAAACCAAACTTTACGAGATAACTATCAATACGGTCATACCAAGCTCGAAGAGCTTGCTTTAGACCATATAATGCTTTCTTCAACCTGCATACATGTGTTTTCCTATCCTTTAGCTCAAATGCTTGAGGTTGCTCAACATAAACTTCTTCATATAACATACCATGAAGGAACATCGTCCTAACATCCATCTGATCAAGGTTCCATCCTTGACTAGCAACAAGTGCAACAATTGATCTAATAGTGGTGTACCGGGCAACTAGCGCAAAGATATCATCATAATATTCTCCCTCTTTGTGGGAGAAACCTCTAGCCACAAACCTCACCTTGTACTTTTCAATGCTTCCATTAGGTTCATGTTTGATCTTGTATAACCATTTTGAAGTGAAAACAGATTTTCCTTTCGGGCTCGGAACAAGATCCCATACATCATTCTTCATAATTGATTCATACTCGTCAGACATGGAATCCTTACAAACCTGTTCTTTCACTGCTTCTTCAAATGTGGAGGGCTCAGCCTGGATCATAGTGCTCATAGCTACAATGTATCCTTGGTACTTGCAAAGCTCTTTCTTTCTCTAAAGTTCCTCTTGGAAGGAACAAATCTCTTAGCATCTTGTAAAGTTTCATGAGGCCATATTGGTCTCTTTTTGGCAAGAGGATCACTTGGTGGAGGGTCCAAGAGGTCCATAGGCTCCATGGGATATTCAACAATGTCCTTTTCAAATTCTGGGATAGAGGGACCTTCTAATATATCCATATCATCATCTTTCTTTGGAGGAGGAGGAGGAAGGTCTATGGCTTTATTAAGTAAAAGATCTTCATTGAAGTTCACATCCCTGTTAAACTTAATCTTCCTATGACCATAAATATATATTCTAAATGCTTTATAATTTTCACAATATCCAACAAACATACCTTTCTTTTCAGTGGCTTCCAACTTGTTCCTCTTATCCTTCGACACATGAAAGTATATAGGGCAACCAATTATCCTGAGATGACTAATATCGGGCTTTGTACCTATGAACATTTCTTTGGGAGCCTTGTTATCTATGTTTGTTTTTGTAGCATCAGATAATGTTCTAGTCTCGAAACTTTGTGAAGAGACTAAAACACATGAGTTTTCCAAAACCCAAAAATTGTTTATGGAAATTCCACCTAGAGATAGCTCAATTAAATCAATTGACCATCATTTAGATTTTTCCTAAGTCTAACTTAAGAAAATTGATTAATTAATAGGAATTAATTGATAAATGTGAGAATTCTCTAGAAACTCACACAGATCGATTGGAGATGATCTCACCCATCGATTAAGTTTTAATTTTTCCCTTTGGAGTCCCAACTGGAAATTATAAAATAAGGTCGATGGGTAGATGGAGAATACACCAATTGCAGATACTCAGTGATCAAAGCAGTTTGATTTCCCAGTGTTAGGTGATTCAACAGTGAGATTGAGCCAGTGATCGAGTAGCAGGTGGCAGAGGGGCAACATAGAGATTTTCCGAGATAGTTTCCAGTTCTTCATGAGTCAAAAGAGGAGATTGAGTTTCAGCGCCAGGACATTGCGCAGCGGTTTGTGTAGAGCCTCATAAAGGCAGTGCAATTTGGTTGAAGGGAAGGTCGTCTTAGGTGTTGTAGGCCAGGAAAATTTCTAGAGAGCATGGCTAGAGACTTCTATCATAGAGATAGGTAGGACGCCTAATTTGGAGGGAGTTTCGAGCTAAGCATACAAGGGATTGCGCAGGGCCTACATAGAGGTTGACACAGAGGCAAAGTTGGAGCTAGTTTTGAGCCCAAATCGAGCCATGATTGCTTGGAGTGAGGGTAAATTCCCCTCAATAAATTTTGCCAGTATTTCTCTTGGATAGAATCACCAGTTCAGTGACCATTTTATTGTACTCATAATTTTTGTTGCTGAATAATAATAAAAACCCTCATTGATGCAATGCTTTTCCCACATTGGGTTTTTCTAGGGACAATTGTCCAAAAATAATGGTATCATAAATTTTGTGTGTATTCTAGAATTTCTCAGTTTCCAACATTTTTTATTTCCACGGTGTTTATTTTATTTGGTGAAGAAATTGTAGTGTAATTAATTCGATATTAATCAGAAAATTAATAAATTGTTAATTAGTTGGGAGAATTAATTCCAATTGCTGCATTTCAAGAAATTTTTCACATGGTATTAGAGCATAGTTGACAAATAGGAGACTCGAAGTTGGAGGAGAAAAAATTATTTATTCAGAGGGAGCAGCAGAATGAAATTTTTTGGGGTTGCGTAGTGTCTAGCTAGCAAGTGCAAATTGTTGGACAAAGGTTCGATTTTCTAGTTGCAAGTGGCAAGAAAATTTAATTTGTCAGGGGAAGTGATTTGAGCAAGCACAGGGAGAAACACCCAAGTATTTTTCGCAGAGAAGATTTCTTGTTTGGGTACAAAGGGTTTGCAGCAGTTTGCTGAGCAGATTCAGTGTTGGGTGGAAGAGAAATAACATAGATTTATACTCAGGATGTCTTCAGTAAATTCTCTAGAATTCTCTAGTATGGCCATGGACATATTTGACATTCAAGGGGCTTTAGAATTGTCTTCTAGATTGGAGGATGAATTTGTTTTCTTAAATAGCTCAGCTTCACAACGTGTCTGGTACATAGACAGTGGAGCATTAGCTCACATGATAGGGGTTATAAAATATTTCTCTAGCTATAATGAAGAGCATATGGACTTCTAGATTATGATGGGAAATGGGACCAAGTGCACTCCACTGGGGAGAGGTACCATCAATTTTCAAAGGAAGAGAGGAGGAAATGCCAGTATTATAGATGTATTGCAAGTGCCAAGATTGGGTATGAACCTGATTTCAGCATCTCAACTATAGGGTAAGGCATATGATGTCCACTTCATAGGGAAGAAGGTGTTTGTTAAACACCCAATTTGGAAGAGGGTGAAACAGATTGGAATTCAAAGCAATAGGTTGTACAGGTTGCAACTCGATTCTCCAATGGCATTGATAGGCAACAACAATAGTAGGGGGAAGACTTAAATGAGCTATGGAATAGGAGAATGGGACATTTACACAATGGAGAACATAGAATGCTTAGGGAGAAAGTGACAGGTGTTCCAGAACTTGGCACAGAACATGATGATGTGTGCAGAAGGTGCGTTCTTGGGAAATATGCTAAGGTAACATTCCCAAGAAGTTACAACATAGCATATAGCATGTTGGGAATGATATAATCAAACATTTATGGCCCTATGTCCACTAGAGCTCTTAGTGGGGCTAAGTATTTTGTGATTTTTATTGATGACTCTTCTAGTAAAACCTAGATCTACTTCTTGAAGACCAAGGATGAGGTATTTGATTGCTTCAAGGAATTCAAGGTTGTGGTGGAGAATGCGACAAGGAAGAAGATCAAGGTGCTTTGCTCAAATAATTATTGAGAGTACATAGATAAGGACTTCACAATTTTTTTGTGAAGGAAGGCACCAAAAGAGAGTGAAAAAATCCATACAATCCACAGTAGAATGGAGTAGCAGAGCGGAAGAAAAAATCCATAGTCAGGGCCTCAAATGCGATGTTATATGACCAAGATTTTCCCAAGTTTCTATGGGAAAAGGCATGTAACACAACAATGTATATTCAGACCATGACTCCTCATAAGGCATTGGGGAAGATAAGGCCAAAAGAGGTCTTCTCAAGAAAGAAGCTCAAGGGAGGTCACTTCAGGATCTTCGACAACATAGCTCATTGCCATGTTCCAGATGAGAAACACACCAAATGGGATCAGACTACAGAGAAGGGATCCCTTGTTGGGTATAGTGAAACCTCAAAGGCATATAGGATCTATGTTCCTAGCAACAAGAAGATCGTAGTGAGATGGAACATAAAATTCAACGACGGGGAAAATTTTAAGGATGAAATTTATTTTAATGTTTAGAAACATTAGTGAATCTCACTATTTCATAATATGAAATATATAAAATGTTTAGCAATATTTTTTGTAAAAATATTCAATTTTCTAATAATTTTATGTAATCTCTATATAAATTTTTGGCAATTTTTACAGCAGAACAATGTTGGCCAAATAATTTATAGAAAAGATAGAAATTAGTGAATCATTTATTGGAAAAAGCATGGAAAATTACCCTAGTTGTGAATATTAGCCCCTAAAATTTTCCCTGTTCAAGGAGGACAAAGCCTTCAAGAAGTCTTGCGAGATGCCAGCAGATGGTCAGAGTGAGCCAACAAGAGCTCCATTGGTCGAGCAGCAAGGACAACCACAAGGGTAGCCAATGGAACTGCTAATAGGATAGTTACAAGGGTCTAGTACAAGTACTAGTACTAGCATTTCCTCAAATGCAGGGATTTAGTGAGTTCACAGCAAATGGAGCTGCAGAGGTAGGATGAGGAGTTGGTTGAGCCTCCCACCACTAGTGGTCAAACTAGCAGGGAAGTTTTTCAAACATTGAGAGATGCAAAGGAGTTCATTAGAGCTCCTAGGAAAAATAAAAGAGAGTGCAAACAACTTGACAAATAACAATATTTGGTGGCACAGATTGTAGAACCTTCCAACTATTAGGAGGTCACACAACGTAAGGTGTCGATATATGCCATGGTGGAGGAGTACAGTTGTATCATGACGAACGATGTTTAGGAGGTGGTGTCGAGGGCTGAGGACAGGTCAATTGTAGATTCTCGATTGATCTACATGATCAAGTATGTTGTAGACAACATTGTGGAGAAGTACAAGGCTAGGTTCGTGGAAAAGGAGTATGTGCAGAAAGGAGGAATAAATTAAGAGGAGACCTTCACCCCAATTTCTAGATACACTTCTATCTTGTTAGTTATATACCTAGCAACACAGGCCAGATGGCAGATTCACCAAATGGATGTCAAGACAACATTCTTGAATAGAGTGATAGAGGATGAGGTGTACATAGAACAACCAGAGGTCTTCGAGACACATGAGAAGCGCACACATGTGTGCAAGTTGAAAAAACTCTGTACGGGCTCAAGTAGGCTCCCAAGGCATGGTATGGTTAGATTGATAGCTACTTGCAGTAGATGGGATTCGTCAAGAGTGACACATATCCCAACCTTTACTACTTTATGGTAGAGATGAGCAACTCATCTTAGTGTTGTATGCAGATGACCTCTTCTTAACAAAGTCATCAGAGCTCATAGAGGACTACAAGAGGAACCTAGCGTTTGAGTTTGACATGAATGATTTGGGGTTGATGCACTATTTACTAGGATTGGAGGTGTGGCAGAAGGATGAGGAGATATTCCTTGGTTAAGGGAGATATGTTATAGAGATTCTAAAGAGATTCATGATGCAGGATTGTAGACCCGTGTATATGCCCATGATCACCAACTGGAAGAAGATAGATGTAGCAAAGGACAAGGATGTTGATCCCACCTTGTAGAAACAACTTATCAATTCTCTCATGTATTTGGTCAATGTTAGGCCAGATATTTGATTTGAGGTCAACATTCTCAGTTAGTTTATGGTAGAATCAAAGAGAGTGTATCGGATAGAAGCGAGGCACATTTTGAGGTATTTGCATGGCACAATAGACTATGGGTTGAAATATACCCAAGGAGATGACACCAGACAGTTCAATGGATAAGAAGAGTGCCTCTGGATATTGCTTTAGCGTTAGATCAGGGATGGTTTCTTAGTGCAACAGGAAGCATAAATCAATAGCATTGAGCTCTGCAGAGGCGGAGTATATGGTAGCTAGCACAACCACGTGTGAAGCTATATGGCTTCAGAAACTATTGGTGGGCTTGTTAAGGCAGAGGTTGGAAGTGACTAGTGTCTACTAATCAAATTTGCATCAAACTTTCTGGAAATCTAGTGTTTCATGATACATCGAAACATAGATAATCAGTGTCATTTCATCAAAAATTGTGTGCAGTGTGGAGCAGTCCAACTACTACAGTATGCTCCCATAGAAGAGCAGGTTGGAGATATACACATGAAAGCTCTAAGTAGATCTTAGTTCGTCTATTTTCGAGAACAAATGAGCATTGTTAGTGTCAGTCTTTCTAGCCTTCCTCCGGTGATCAAATATGCTCTTACAAAGTGATTTTGAAGTGTCAAGGTCAAATTTTGTCATTTCAGTGAGTCTTCAAGCAAAATTTGGTCATTAGGCATTAGGTCTAGGGTTTTCTTTCACTCCTTCTAAAGTTGTCCAAATGCCAACCTATGTCACTATTCAGCTGAGCCTATCATCATTCAGAGGGTTGTCATCATCATGTCAAGTTCCATAAGGTCATTTTACAGCTTATCCAATGCTTCAGTTGTGCTTAGGCAAGGTTCATTTCCCTCTCCTAGGGTTTTGAAGGCAATTTCTCTTGGACGGTCAAATCAATGGCAAAACTTGTTTCCTGATGTTCATACACCTTCCCCTATCCTTAATGTACCTTATCAAGAACTTCCCAACACTCAGATCCCCCAAAATCCTCATTTTTGCACAAACCATAGTTTCTTGCTACAACCTGGCAATTTTCTAGGTTGGGCCTGTGTTTTTCCCTTTTGGACCCCTTCCCCTCAATCAATCTATGAGATTCCACCTTCCCCTACTTCCTAACATCCCTCCCTACTCCCAAAAAATTTCCTCAAGAATTTAGAAGCCCCTTATCCCCTTCATTTTGCTTCATTTCGACCAAAACCCTTGTTCCACACATCGGGATAAGTTTCACTAAAATGATGTTTCTGAGCAATCAAAGATGATTTTTTTAAAACTGAGAGAGGTTTCTGTCCACAACATGCCAAGGAAGAAACACCTCCTTCAATTTTTGCACAGGTGTCATGGTTTTAAAGAAATGTCAAAAATACCGGCGAGAACGAAGGTGCTCCAAGGACGGTTGGCCAAAGCACAAAAACGAAGGAAAACGCTCGATCCACTCCAAATTTTGGCCAAAGCCTCTTTGAATGAGAATGGTACTTGATTGGGGACTCCCAGCCCAAATTTCAAGAAATTTGGAGAAAATTTTGTCATTTGTGAATTTTTTGTGCCAAACATAGGTTTTTCCCATTAACGGGTCTCACCCCCCGTGAGACCCTTCATCCCGGCAACTCCATTTTGCAAAAACTCAGCATTTCCAGATTTGACATGCAAAGTTACATATGCTCATGGATGGACTTGAGATTTTGTGAAGTTTTGGGCCTCCACAAAGTCAAAAAACATGCAAAATTTGACTTTCTGCCACTTTTTTGAACTGCAAAAAGCTATCTTTGGAGAATTGATTTTTGACAGGGAAAATGAACTCCAAATTCAAAAATTCTAGTTGGGTTGGTAAGTAGACTCACAGACCTTTCCAACAAGCCCACTTTTGCTCCATTTGGCCACCTGCAAGTGCCCCAAACATGGCTCCAGAGGTGCGCGACCCGTCAGGCAGGGGGGGCGCGACCCGTCAGGCAGAATTGTCCAGAAATGCACTGTACAACCCAAAAAACGCAGATTTGACTCAGTTTGACTTTTTGAGGTGAATGATGATTCTCTTTGATGTAATTATGGTACTTTTTAGACAATTTTACCCTTATGTAACTCTTCTAGAAGATTCATTCATGAAAAGGGTAAAAATTAAATGAATGAATTGGTTTCCAAGTTTATAGAGGCAGGTTGTTTTCACTGCCTAGTTTGTAGTGCTTAATTTAGAAGTGGTTGAAACAGCTCCTAGGATAGTGAGCTCGACCCATGGAGGCAGGGAAAGAGGTTAGATCATCTATATTATGTACTTTCTTGCTCGTTTTCATAGTTGGACTCTTGAGGGAGAAGCTATCATTGTATTATTTCACTGTATCTCTGCAATTTTTGGCTAAGGAAGACCAGGGTTTTGCAGTCCTCTTTGGGATTCTTGTGGACTCATGTGTTGATGTGTGTTTCTCAATGTTCTTGTAAGTTTTGTTATGTGATTCATTTCCTATCTTTACTTCTGCACATTAAACAAATGAAGTGTTAAAGTAAGAATTCATGCTTGCCATGCTCTGCTTTTAAGTTTGTTTAATTTCAATGTTTTCTACTGTCTAAAGAGAATTCAAAGTTATTTTTTGCTCTCTTTAGCTCTCTTTATTTCATTCCTGACCATCCACTTCAGTTAAAGGCATCAACATTGTCTCCTACCTCACCCCAAGGAACCCCCTGCAGAAACTATGTCCCATCCCCGCACCCAAAATTGCCCTCTCCTCAATTTGCCACCAAAAACCCTAAAAACCCCAAATCAATCTTTCTGATCAGTTTACTAGCCTAATATCAGTGTTACCTTATTGGTCATCTCAACTATTGAAGATTTTACTGAGATTGACCAGAGAGAGCCTTCTCCTGCCCCGTAGGGCTAGCTACGAGGCTAAATGGTTTGATGTTGCCTTGAGGTTTGCCTTTTTTAGCCCGAGGTGAAATTTCAAGCGCTAACATACTGGCGACCATACTGGGGAAGAACATTCGACTTGTTGATTGTCTAGTCCCAGTACATGAACTCAAATTGAAGATCTGATGCTTATGGTGGACAGCAGACAGACACATATGCAGGCTGACACATATGCAGATGAGCAGATCCAGTCATATGATTTCCAAGACCCTAAAAAGTTCTTGGAAATCCTTCCTCCATTGAAACAAGAACTCATAGAATTGCCTATAGATGTTTACATTGACAATGTGCAGCTGGAAATATGTGTTGCAGAGTTGGGGCAGCCAACAGAGTCTGGCTTCCGTGATCCTATTGCAGCATACATGGATATGTTTTTTAGTTTGATTGATGGATCAGGCTGTCTTTTCCGTGACCAGGGTCATTACGTGCATGAAGAGCTGCCAGCAATTACATCTGTGTCCTGGCGGAAGCATTCTCAGGCGGCATCATTCTCAAGTTTACTTGAATGGTTAATCTGGCATTTTAGTATTACCTGATCTATTGTTTGTACAGCAGATTAGGGTAGATGTTGTAAATAAATAAGCAGCCAAAAGGCAACATTTTGTTCCAGTTTCATTACAGTTTAGTGTGAGGTTTGAGTCAGTTTTTCAGTCAATTCAGTCAGTTTCCAGTTAATAAGTTGAGTCTTCAGTTGTGTTGATTTGTTCAAATGATGACTCCATTGCCCAATGGGTGGAAGCACTGGTCTGCTCTCCCAGAGGTCTGAGGTTCTTAGCACCTCCAAGGAGCTACCATCCCCATTGGAGCCAATGTTAGTGTCAGTATTTCCAGCCTTCCTCCAGTGATCAAATATGCTCTTACAAAGTGATTTTGAAGGGTCAAGGTCAAATTTTGTCATTTCAGTGAGTCTTCAAGCAAAATTT
>APFE031483593.1:17291-36310 GCA_000404065.3 Pinus taeda | reverse complement strand
AAGGATATCATCCGAGAGCAAAGGACCGAGAATGAGTCGCTGCACACGAAATTGTTGATGGAAAAATGGATAATTAACTATTTAGAGCAGCGAAACAAATAGTTGGAGGATGAGCACAAGCTATATGAGCTGCAGAAGATTCGTGAAGACCGGGAAGTGGCTTGTAGGAGACCCGGTGACTTGAAACCCATAGATCGAGAATCTATGCTTATTGGCGACAATTCTCATTTGAAAAGGCTATTGGCTAAGGCCAATCAAAACAAACTGCTGAGGAACATGAAAAATCATTATTGGGCGCTGATGCACGTGTGCAAAGCAAAGATGAAGGTGCTTCAAAGGCGGTTGGCAAAGGCATTAAAACGGAGAAAGAGGCCCGATCCCCTCTGTATCTTGGCTGAGGCTTCCTTGAAGGATCATAACACTAATTAGCTCAGCCACAGCACAAATCCCAAGAAATTTTGAGCATTTTGGGTAATTTTGGCATTTTTTGGCAATTTACAAGTTTTTGCTCATTAACGGGTCTCACCCCCCGTGAGACCCTTCATCCCGGCAACTCCATTTTGCAAAAACTTAGCATTTCCAGATTTGTCATGCAAATTTACACATGCTCATCAAAGGACTAGAGATTTGGTGAAGTTTTGGGCCTCCAGAAAGTCAAAAAATATGCAAAATTTGACTTTGTGCCACTTTTTTGAACTGCAGAAAGCTGTCTTGGGAGAATTGATTTTTGACAAGGAAAATGAACTCCAAATTAAAAAAATCTAGTTGGGTTGGAAAGTAGACTCACAGAGCTTTCCAACAAGCCCACTTTTGCTCAATTTGGCCACCTACAAGTGCCCCAAACATGGCTCCAAAGGGGCGCGATCCGTCAGGCACGGGGGCGCTACTCGTCAGGCAGAATTGTCCAGAAACGCACTGTACACCCCAAATAATGCATATTTGACTCAGTTTGACTTTTTGAGGTGAATGATGATTCTCTTTGATGTAATTATGGTACTTTTTAGACACTTTTACCCTTATGTAACTCTTCTAGAAGATTCATTCATAAAAAGGTGAAAATTAAATGAATGAATTGGTTTCCTATCTTATAGAGGCAAATTGTTTTGACTGCCTAGTTTGTAGTGCTAAGTTTAGAAGTGGTTGAAACAGCTCCTAGGATAGTGAGCTCGACCCATGGAGGCAGGGAAAGAGGTTAGATGATCTATATTATGTACTTTCTTGCTCATTTTTCATGGTTGGACTCTTGAGGGAGAAGCTATCATTGTATTATTTCACTGTATCTCTGCGATTTTTGGCTAAGGAAGACCAGGGTTTTGCAGTCCTCTTTGGGATTCTTGTGGACTCATGTGTTGATGGTGTGTTTCTCAATGTTATTGTAAGCTTTGTTATGTGATTCATTTCCTTTCTTTACTTCTGCACATTAAACAAATGAAGTGTTAAAGTAAGAATTCATGCTTGCCATGCTCTGCTTTTAAGTTTGTTTAATTTCAATGTTTTCTACTGTTTAAGGAGAATTCAAAGTTATGGTTTGCTCTCTTTAGCTCTATTTCTTTCATTCCTGACCATTCAATTCAGTTAAAGGCATCAATACTGTCTCCTACCTCGCCCCAAAGAACCCCCTGCAGAAACTGTGTCCAATCCCCGCACCCAAAATTGCCATCCCCTCAATTTGCCACCAAAAACCCTAAAAACCCCAAATCAACCCTTTTGATCAGTTTACTAGCCTGATATCAGTGTTACCTTATTGGTCTTCTCATATATTGGAGATTTTACGAGATAGACCGGAGAGCCTTCTCCTGCCATGTAGGGCTAGCTACGAGGCTAAATGGTTTGATGTATCCTTGAGGTTTACCTGTCTCAGCCTGAGGTGAAATTTCAAGTGCTAACAAGTATAATGGAGGGTTTGTTTCAGTATCGGGGATAGAGTATTTTGGATGCTTCTCATTTGCAATGTTTGCAGTGGCAACAACAACAGTGAGAGGGAGTGTTAGTTGGGTTGCAATGCAGATGCAAAGTTGGCAGCAATACATATTGAGTGTGGAGCTTGATTACCTTCTTGATTCATAGTTCTCATGTTAGACGCGTTGGACACTAGTTCCTAACATCCATAGTATCGTCGTCAAGGGGGTGACGAGATTTTATGAGCCCCCCCTGGCAGGCGTTTGGGGGCAGCACCCTGAAAGCAAAAAAATAGATCAAAAAATGCCTTGTAAAATATTGTAATTTCGTAATCAATCTGGGCCATTCAATAGGTGAAATATCTGAGGTATAAGTTATGTTAATTTAGGGTTTTTTTCCTTATAAGGCAGCCCTTTGTTTATATGAGGGAATTGTATTGCACTTGCGGATAATTATTCTATGCGAGAAAGAGAGAGGAGACTGTGTGAGAGCAAAGATGAAATTACAATGAATTTGTTGTAGGTTGTATCTCTTCATTTTGCTGGATATTATAAAGGAAGGCCTGGTTGTTTCTTCATGAATGTAGCCCAAATTGGTTGAACCACGTATATCTGTCTCTCTTGTTTTATTATTTCCTGTGTTTATGATCTCACAATATTTTATGTGTACCATTGCTATGTTATTTAATTCCTAACAACCGGTATCAAAGCCGAAGGTCTATTTGGATGATAAACTCATAGGAAAGAAGGGTTCCTAGTTCAAGTGGGAGAAATGGTGGAAGATGGTAGGTTTAGGGTTGAAAAAATCAATGGGCAAAACTACTAGCTATGGAAGATGTAATGGAGGATTATTTGTATCAGAAATATTTTTACCTACCATTGAGAAGAAAATCAAAGAAGTCGATGAGTATGACAGACAAAGAATGACATCTTCTTGACAAAAAGGCACTAGTAGGAACAATATGATTGTGTCTAGCAGCATTAGTGGCATTCAACATTTCAAAAGAAACGAAAACAAGAGGTCTAATGATGGCATTGGCCAAACCATATGAAAAAGGCTTGGCCTCAAATAAGGTATTTCTTATGAATCATCCAATTAATATGAAGATGGCAGAAGGTGGACTTGTTGCTGATCATTTAAATGAATTTAGCATGATTACTAATCAGTTAAGTTATGTACGAGTAAATTTTGATGATGAAGTTAGGGATCTATTGTTTCTGTGCTCATTACCAAAAAGTTGGAATGGCTTAGTCATGGCTTTTAGTAACTCTGTCTCTAGATCTAGTACTTTAAAATTTGATGATGTTGTTGTTGTTATCCTTCACAAGGAAATGCAAAGGAAAATATCAGGTGAGACAACATGTAATGCCTTGACTGCAGAGACTAGGGGAAGAAATCTAGAGGGAGAAAAGAGCATGGGACGTTGCACTAAGTCAAGGAAAGGCAGATCCAAATCCAGATCGGGAAAGTGTGATGGAAATGTGGCAAGAAAGGACACATGAAGAAAGACTATAAATCTAAAAAGGGAAAAGAAGGAGATGGACAACAAGAGAACAATCATGAAGTGAATGTAACAGGTGATGTGTTGCAAGATGCTTTGATTCTTTCACTAGAAACCATTATTAATGTCCATGTGGTAGATTTAGGAAACCAATGGTTATTAAAGGAGGTAAGACATGTTCCATATTTAAAGAAATATTTAATCTCAATAGGGAAATAGGGAGGTGAAGGTTGTGTAACTACATTTACAAAGAAAACTTAAAAGGTCATTGTTGACGGTGTTGGACCCGCCAACATGTCAAGGGGATATCCTTGGTAAGAAGTCCCAATTAGACCTTAGACCATTTGGTGTAGGATCTCAGCAGTGGTTCGTAAGGTAATGCCTTGACCGCGATGTAGCACAAAGGCAAGTAAGATAACTCTGTTAGTAGCAAGGGTGTGGTTGCTGCAGTGAGTCAAGGAAGATGTATGAGAGGTTCTAATGCAAAAGGGGGAGAAAAGGGTGAAGGTGAGTTCCAGGTTGAAAGGGATTAGTCCCAACTCAGCTAGGAACACACAACACAAAAGGACATACACAACTTTTGGCAGAGCAATCCACTCGGATGCGGTAGTCACAACATACAAGGTAAGATAACACATACAACACTCACGGATCAGTTCAAACGAGTGCAACAGTTGTTACAACAAGGTTCATGTGAAAGTTTTGTTTGGTGTCTGGCAGAGAATTCGACACAGACGGAAACAACATTAATAGCATATACAACATATTTGCAAAAAGATTCATATAATTGCATGTGAATCAGTTCATACACAAATACATAAGTTAAACAACATATATCATTAAGGCAACCGGAGCAGTCCAACTACAATAACAACATATGCATGAAAATGTGTTGGCTCTTATTATATAAAAGTGTAAGTTCCAATCATACAATACATCCATGTAAACCTGCTAGCCCCATCAGTGAAACGTTACAACCACATCTGCCTAATCCTCCAAAGAGATGTACTATCTCTGTGCAGTGGAGGAGCCAAGGCGCGTTACAATATTGTCTAAGCCTTCTTCGAGATAGTCTTAGTAGAAGCTTGGTTGACAAAATGCCCATACAATGAGTTATGAGGGACTATTTATAGCAAAGTGTGGGGTGACCCTTGACATTCCCCTTTGTGACCATTCAACTACCCTCATGACTCTTCACCTACTATATGACTGTTACATCCACTATTAAGACTTGACTTACACTTGACATGACTCAAAATTACAATGCACATGTACCCATGTGAACAATGGCTTGAACAAGCCAAACTAGGTACCATTCGGACTTAGACAACCATAGAATTCTAACTGCTTGACATCTTCATGCTAATCAACAGTGACATATTGATGACAAGATTGGTAGTCCTTGATAGTGTGTGTGTTCTGCTGCGACATCCGTCTAAAACCTGAACCTTGCCTCCATAACATCTGGGTACACTGCTCGGGCTCCTCTGTCCAACTTTTCTGAGAGCATGTGCATCATTGTCTCCAATGTAGCTGGACCAACAATGTACTTGCACATGATGTCTGCACTAATAGGCAAGTCTGAGCTGGTGGCGGTGCGCATCAACTCATCAAAGTATGAGTCAAGCTCCTGTCGGACCTGCTTCTTTGTCTTCACCTGGGTGAGAGTCCAAAGTGTTGGGATCGCGTGGGTGTGCACTATAACATACATGCTCTTGAGTACTCGTGCATGGGAAGCTTGCATGCTAGTGATGAATTGCGGTAGGTCTTCATAGTTCCAGATCTGACTCCGGATACGTGCTTGCAACTCGACCGCATTGGTCCTCATCATCTTTGGCAAGTGAAGCAGGGCTCCCTTGTACTTCATTGTCCATGCTTGCATGTTATCAACAACAACATGTATGTTCTTCAAGATGCGTGCTCTTCTCGCACATTGTTTCTGCCATCCGTGGAGATGGATGACTGCTTGGTGCACAGTACCAAACTTGGAGTACAATGCTCGCATAACTGTATCCAAGGACAATACTTCATCTAGTGTTGCCTTCTTTAGTTCATCTCGAGCAAACATTGTCACCAAGTCTCCTCCTTGCTTGGCCTCATGTAGTTCCTTCGCCATTCGCTCATTCTCAGCTCTAAGGAAATGAATGCTTAAGCTAATGGATTAGGCATACACTATAGTTACATTGGTCAAAGCAGCTAGATGCTTGTGCACATCAGTCACGATCACTTGTTCTTCAACTTGTGCAGGGGATGTTTGGTCCTCCGGAATCGGTACTCTCTGAGACTACACAACTCTGTGATGAGATTCGTTAAAGGAGATGTTGTGGATCTCTGCTTCCGGTTGACCGCCAAGGATCTCAATGCCTCCTTGGTCATTTGAGACTTGCTCATCATCAGGATGCAATGAAGCGGGTCATTCAACCTCTTTGTGGTGAGCCATGAGGTCGGTTTCCTGTGCCAACTCCTGCTGCTCCATGTCTGCATCCCACTGTTCAAGCGTCTGTTCTATCTCATGGGAAAATTCTTGCCCTTGTGATGGTTCACCATGTTCACCTGATGTTAGTTGTTCAGATGAATCAACTACTTGTATGGGCGTTGCTTCGTCTGTCTGCATGTGATGTGCCCCATGCTATATCTGTTTTTTTTGCACTTCCTTCTCTTGTTGGCACAACTCTTGTTCTTTCTGGAGTTTCTCCCTCAGCTCATGCAACTCCTTCTTTTCTTTTTCCATTTTCTTCTTATCCCTCTGCCTTAGCGCAATTCGCTTGTCACGTTGCTGCCTCTTTGCCTAAATAGCCATAGATGTATGTTCTACAAGTGGATCTGCTTGTAACTTGCATCTTTGCTCCTCCTTCATGTGGTCAACAATCTTCCTCTTCTATTTGTCGCGCACAAGTATGCTTGGTTCTGCTGCCTCTGCTATTGTTGCTACAGCTAGTGGTCTTCGTGATGTTGCTTCATGCTGCTTTGCTAACCACTCAACAGCGAAGCTGAACTATTAATTGGGTCTGGAGGAATTGTAGCATTACCTCCATGAGTCTTCCTCGGCCCAATGAAATGCCCCATGGATCTAGTTGAATTGAATTGTCATGCAGTGATCCTTCACAATGTAATGTAGTTCATATGGGTTGAAGCTTTGGAGGTCAAACGGGTACTTCTTCATCTGTTCTACTTCGACATCCGCTTGCTTGATACTATGGATCTCATATAACCTAATCCGCAAAGGAAGAGTGGGCCAAGGTGCCTTCTTCTTCCGTTGTAGTCTAGCTGCCAATCCTTCTGAGATATGGTACACTACTTCCTGCATGACAAGTATGTCCAAGGAAAACTTTGGCAAAACTTGCAGAGGCTTCTCTGCACTGATTATTCAGATGAAAGTATCAGACGGTGAGGCATACTAATCTGCAATGCCTAACAATGGATACATTTCTTCCTTTGACATGCAGGGTGGATCTTGTTTGAATATCAACCTGTACACTGGGGTGACAAAATGGTCGGACATCCATATGATTACTCCCCTGAAGCTGCATTTGGACAACAACTTGAAATATGTGTTCACAATAGTCTCCATTGGTGACCATGCCCATTCCAAGCCCGAGAACTCATGTCGGGCACATACTGCATTGAGGATGTAAGCGAACATATAAATCTATGCATGCATACCCTTGGGTGACTGTCGAGCCTTCGTGACTTGTTCCTTTAGCTGGTGAGCCAGTATGCTGAGCCAGCTGCATGGTCTTCCTTCTCTAGCCAGTTGGTCCAATGCTATCACCCAACTCATAGGAAAGGTTTTAGTGCTTGCTTGGCCACTCAGTCGACATGCGAATATGAACAAGTATTGGTACGCCTTCCTCAATATCTTTTTCTTGTAGATCTGGTTGGGTGTCATCTTGAAACAAGTTGGCTCATTTACCAAATCCTTCAGAATGTCTTTGGAATTACCTATGCTATTAGGCAAGCTGAATGGAGGACTCATGACAGTCGCGAGCCATAACATCTGATACATCTCATCATAATCTCGTGCACAGAAGGTTGCAAGATTCGCCCCACTGACACTGCTCAAGGTCATCGTCTTGGGGTCAGTGTGGGAGACGATCGATTGAATCATGTCCACACATGGGAACATGGGGTATCTGCATGCAATCCGGTACAATCCAGACTTGTGAATGTTCACATATGCCTGATGGTCTTTGACGTCTTCCCTTAAAGTGCTTGTGAATGCTTCATTAACCTCTTGCCACTTCAGTTTGATGTCCTTGTCTAGATACAACTTCATATCTTTATAGATTGACAGACCAGAGGACACTTGCTCAACTACTTCTCTAGCTGCAACTCCATCAGTGTCTTGTGATCCTATTCTCTTGCAAACCATTGAGATAGATGAACACCTGAAAGATCTAGAAACAAATAGCATGCATGGCAAGAAATATATCAATGGAAAGAAAGCAAATCCGGGAAGGACACATCACATACCTGGGAAACTGATGAGAAAGATTGCGCAAATTTCACTGGGAGGCTGGGTGATTGACAACCAGAACTGCGCAAAAGGAAATCTGGGCTATTTGGGAGGCAGGACTGGCTATTGGATCAGCGAAATGCGCAATCCATTCAGGCAGCTGGCTGCTAGGATTGCGCAATGTGCAATTCCACCAGGGAAGGATTGCTAGCCCAGGGACAAATTTGCACAATTTCTTGGTCCAAGTAGCCATTGTCCTCTAGAAATGCGTAAAACAGTCTTGGAGGCCAGTGTTGGGAAAGAATTCACAAATCTGGAGAGGAAGGTGAGCCTTCCTTCCCCAGATTGCGCAATGCAACCTTGGTGAAGGCAGAGCCCAAACCAAGGTTGGCCTGACTCGCCAATGGGCCACTGAAAGCAACTAAGATAGTATAATGCATGGCGACACTAAGTGAGAGCAGAAGTGATTGACAGTGCATGCAAAACATGAATGAAAGATTCATCAAATAGATCAACATGCATGTGGGTGAGGCAATTCGCCGGTTGGGCAAACTTCCGTGCAAAACAGTTTCATGCATGCGACAACAGTGAGATAGCAACGAAAACTGAAATAGAGCTAGGACAAGCTAAAATACATGTAAACGACAGCAAGTGTTCAAAGAAATGAAGCAAACAACACACACAAAAGCAAATACACAAAAAGTGACAAAAATGCTGAAAAAGATAAGTTGAGGCCACTTATCTGTGAATAGTTGAGCTGGATGTGTCAAAGAGTCCTGGATGTGATGTGGGATGTTAGAGCTCCAATATCGATGTGAATGAATGAGCTCTGATGAGTCGAATAAATATGTTTGGTCTCATGACGCGCATGCCACAAATCTAGGAAAAAGCGACACTTGGAGGGAAACTTCTAAAACAACTTTGCATGTAACCCCCAGTTGCTAAAAGTAGCTCCCTAAATCATGGGATGTCTTTTGCATCTTGTCTCTTACTATTTCGAGAAGATCAACAACCAGACTGTCCATGCATGCATTTTCTCAACTACTTAGGAAAAATGCGCATTCGTGGCTGGGAGTTGGGCTAACTACCCAGGAGGATTGTGCAATTTATGGGCAGAGCAGTTGATTGCTGCCCAGATTCGCGCAAATCCTAGGATGAACAGTCTCTGCTTGGAAAATTTGTGCAAATCCTGCTAGAAGGGTTGGCTGGAAGGATTGCACAATCCTGGAGCCTAGAAGTCTACCAAAAAGGATTGCGCAATTTCTGGAGGGAAGGCTAGTTACCCTCCAGAAATGCACAATTTTCAAGGGGAATTTGTTCAGTGTGCAGCTCGACCAAGTCTAGATGAATAGCCTGTGAGGGGAATGGATCGATTGTGCTCGACAAGCTGCCTTTGTGCATGAAAAACACTGAAGCTTGAATACTTGATGAAGCAAGACAAAGTTTTGTGAAAGGTTGGTAGGGAGGCTCCAAAACAGTCTAAGGCAAAATTTTGGAGGGTGGTTGTAGCCGCTACAATACTTGGCAACACGCTGGTAGAACTCCAGCTCCTTGAATGGACCTTGTTCTTGAAAAGCAAGTCTAACACCTTCGGAATTATTATTCAGTTCTCAACTCATCTTGGTTTCTTGCTAACTTGATTGTAAGATGTAGCATCTACCAAGCCCTTGGTCAATTGACACACATTCCAAGCCAAGGCAACATAGTTGTTTCGATTGGGGTTGAGGGGTATATAGGTGCACAAATAGTATAGTCGTCGGAGTCTTAGTTTCATCTCTAATGTTGCTCCACTGCCAGTAGGCCTGGAGAGTACCCCGGTGGAGTCACATAGGAACACAAGCATGGATCTGTTGCCAACGAGCCTGATCAGTACCCCAGTGGAGTTACTTGCATCACCTCCTTGCACATGAAGCCTTTCTCTTCTTTCGCCTTATTCATTTTTCATTTTGAATTTTTTGACTTTTCATTTTTCATTGTGCATAGCACTTATTCATTTCAGAAGCGGAAGAGGGATCCTGACTTATTGAGAGCAGAAGAGGTTGTTCCAGCAGATAAGTAGTTTATCGTATCTTTGGCATGCCTGTTAAGGTTCCCCCCCTTACCTTACTCTAGTTGACTGAGCTGAAAAGGGTTGACCCAAAAACAATCGACTAGAGAAGGTGATGCTAGTTAGCGCGCAAGCATTGTGTTTACACCAAGGTTCACTTCGAATAGTACGTATTTTCCTTTGACGTATCATGGACTAAAAGTAACAAGCTCATCATACAAAAGCAAGATAACAAATAACCAAGTAGTGATAGTTGTACAAGCCCTCTTGTACTTTACCCGACTCACTTCAAGAGTCATACATGGTTTCATGCAAAACTAACCTATGACGAAACAAGCGAACTAACAACCAACAAAGCAAAGCAAGAGCAGAAGAAAAATTGAAAGAAAAACAAACCAACAAACAAAGCATGTAAGAAAACAAGCATGCAAGAAAACAATTGACAGCAAACACTAGTCCTACTCCTACACTAACGGTGCATGGGCCTGATCATGTGAAGTGATACTTCCAATGTAGCGACCAGCACATTGGTAGACTCATGTTGGTGAAGGCTTGGTCCACGAGCAACCCAATTTTGTGAACCAATAAGCAAGAAAGATATAACAATGAAGACAGCCACACTTCATGTTTCAAAATGCCCACAGGACATAAGTGAGTGCGTGTGCATGACGGGCTGTCCATGGACTTACCATGGTGTTGGGTGACACTACATGCAACTTTGAAGCATAAGCACACTCTTGATTGTGACATGCAAGCAAATGAAAGAAACAAAGATAAATTGCGTCGCGAACGAGTGCTTGCAGTGTAAGACTCCTCCAATGCATGAGCAATGGGATCATGTAGTTCGAGTGGAGGAAGTGTGATCTGTGAGTGAGATGGATCTTCAATGCATACAGATGAGTTATGAGGAGCCTTGGGTGATTTCACTGTTTCATGATCGGAAGTGAGACTAACCCCAAGAGAGCGAGGGCCTGACATAACCATCAGCTCATGCTGAAGTGCCTCGGCGGTCTTGGGTGTCTCAGCTTCATAATCGAGTAGATCATCATACATCGGTGGCTTCGAAAGATCAACTACGATAGATTCATGATCATGATAAAAAATGGAAGCAAATGGATCATGACTGCCATGATTAGAAAAATCAATAAATTCTTCAGCATCCTCATGATTAGATGAATCGAACAGAGGGGTAGATGAAAAGAGAACAAACTCATCCTCTGTGTTTCCGCAAAAGATAGATGAAGGATCAAGTGGATTTTCAATGAGTAACTTATCCTCTCCGTTTTCAAATGATGGACTAACATCCGGTGAGTCTTGCGACTGATTAACAATGGGTGTATCCGTAGACGAAGTCACACATGCAAAATCATGGATGGAAAGTTCACCAAAGAGGTTAGGAAAGAACGGAGTGGGCTCAAACAAAAGGGAGTCATCTTTCGTCGAGTGTTCATGCTCAAGCTCCCACTCATACTCTTCATGAATGACAATGCATGTTGGTTGTGCAACACCAACTTCGTCAATGGGTTGTTCCTTGTTCATAGCATGTGAAGAGTCCGGAATGGATGAACACAAGGCAACATCATTCGGAGGAACACCCAAGTGCAAAGACAGAGGTCATATACAAGAATTCATATGAGAACTCAAAGGACTCACAACCACATTTGCACGAAAATTGAGTGAAGTGATGTTGGGAGAGTGTGAAGGATGAACAAGTGCGTGAGCATGCTCTTCAACATCACTTGGAAATGGTGGAGCTGTTGAATGAGAGGAATGAGGACAGTCAGCAGAGACAGTGTCCGCATCCACATGAAATTGCGTAGCTCCATCAATGAAGAATGTTGAGTGAGGATTGATTTCAAGCTTTCTCTTGGGACGGGTAGATTCTTAAGGCAATACTCGAACTGGTCCCAAAGATAAGCAAGCTTCATCTGGCTCCTCAGAGCTTGAAACTGCAAGTCACGGAAGCGCTGCCAAAAATCAATAACTGACTCATGTGGAGCCCTCCATTGTTGTAATAGTTTCCGTTCAAAATGGTCTGGATAAAAATGATAGAACGTGTCTTCAATTAGACCACAAAAGTGCTCAAATGAGTGCATGGTGTTAGCCGGTAGGCTGAGCACCCAACAAAATGGAGATTTGCGAAGTGTGCATGCAAGCAGCAAACCGGTCAATTCATTAGAAAACTCATCTTCCTCATGAATCATGGAAAGAAATTTATGTAAGTGCTTAGGCCAGGCCACTTCGCCTTCACCATCATACGTGTGAGTGGACAAGAGATTGAAAAGCTTCCCCATAATGGAGACATCTTCATGATTCGAAAAACATCACGGGGGAATAAGAGTGCAAGGCTCCATGAAAGATGTGCACAAGTTTAAAACTGGTTGAGAGGACACAGCTTGTCATCAGGCCCTCCTAGCACCAGAGTTGTTGACGGTGTTGGACCCGCCAACATGTCAAGGGGATTTGCCCGGTACGAAGTCCCAATTAGACCTAAACCATTTGGTGTAGGAGTCCCGGCAGTGGTTCGTAAGGTAATGCCTTGACCGCGATGTCGCACAAAGGCAAGAAAGATAACTCTGTTAGTAGCAAGGGTGTAACTGTTGCAGTGAGTCAAGGAAGATGTATGAGAGGTTCTGACACAAAAGGGGGAGAAAAGGCTGAAGGTGAGTTCCAGGTTGAAAGGGATCGGTCCCAACTCGGCTAGGAACACACAACACAAAAGGACATACATAGCTTGCAGCAGAGAATTCCACTCGGATGCGGTAGTCACAACATACAAGGTAAGATAACACGTACAATACTCACGAATTAGTCCGAACATGTGCAACCGTTGTTACAACAAGGTTCATGTGAAAGGTCTGTCTGGTGTCCGGCAGAGCAGTCGACACGGACAGTGACAACATTAACAACATATACAACACATTTGCAACAAGTTTCATATAATTGCATGTGAATCAGTTCATACACAAATACATAAGTTAAACAACATGTATCATTAAGGCAACCAGAGCAGTCCAACTACAATAACAACATATGCATGAAAATTTGTTGGCTCTTATTATATAAAAGTGTAAGTTCCAATCATACAATACATCCATGTAAACCTGCTAGCCCCATCAGTGAAACGTTACGGCCACATTCGCTTACTCCTCCAAAGAGATGTATTGGCTCCATGCAGTGGAGAAGCCAAGGCGCATTACAATATTGTCCAAGCCTTCTTCAAGATAGTCTTAGTAGAGCTTGGCTGACCAAAAGCCCATACAATGAATTATGAGGGACTATTTATAGAAAAGGGTGGGGTAACTCTTGAGATTCCCCTTTGTGACCATTCAACTACCCTCACGACTCTTCACCTACTCTATGACTGTTACATCCACTATTGAGACTTGACTTACATTTAACATGACTCAAAATTACAATGCGCATGTACCCATGTGAACAATGGCTTGAACAAGCCAAACTAGACATCATACGGACTTAGACAACCATAGAAGTCCAACTACTCAACATCCTCATGCTGATCAATAGTGACATATTGATGCCAAGATTGGTATTCCTTGATAGTGTCCATGTGTTTTATTGTGACATCCGTCTGAAACCTTAACCTTGCCTCCATAGCATCTGGGTACACTGCTCGGGCTCCTCTATCCAACTCGTTTAAGAGCATGCACATCTTTATCTTAAATGTGGCCAAACCAGTAACGTACTTGTGCTTGATGTTTGCACTGATAGGCAAGTCTGGATTGGTGGCGGTGCGCATCAACTTGTCGAAGTACAAGTCAAGCTCTTGTCAGACCTTCTTCTTTGTCTTCGCTTTGGTGAGAGTCCCAAGTGATGGGATCGCGTGGGTGTGCACTATAACATCCATGCTCTTGAATACTCGTCCATGGGAAGCCTGTATGCTAGTCATGATTTGCGATAGGTCTTCATGGTTACGGATTTGACTTTGGATACGTGGTTGAAACTCAACTGCATTGGTCCTCATCATCTTTGGAAAGTTAAGCAGGGCTCCCTTGTACTTCATCTTCCATGCTTACATGTTATCAATAACAGCATGTATGTTCTTCAATATGTGTGTTCTTCTCGCACATCACTACTGCCATCCGCGGAGATGGATGACTGCTTGGTGCACAGTTCCAAACTTGGAGTACAATGCTTGCATAACTATATCCAAGGACAATACTTCATCTAGTATTTCCTTCTTTAGTTCAGCTCGAGTGGACATTGTCACCAAGCCTCCTCCTTGCTTGGCCACATGTAGTTCCTTCACCATTTGCTCATTCTCAGCTCCGAGGAAACGAACGCTTGAGCTAATGGATTCTGTAGTTGCATCGGCCAAAGCAGTTGGATGCTTGTGCACATTAATCACTATCACTTGTTCTTCAACTTGCACAGGGGACGTTTGGTCCTCCGGAGTCAGTACTCTCTGAGATTTGCTCGTCATCAGGATGTAATGAAGCAGGTGAGTCGACCTCTTTGTGGTGAGGCATGAGGTTGGTGTCCTGTTCCAACTTCTGTTGCTTCATGTCTGCATCCAACTATTCAAGTGCCTGCTCTATCTCATGATAAAAGTCTTGCCCCTACGATGGTTCACCCTGTTCGCCTGATGCTAGTGGTTCAAATGAATCAACTACTTGTACAGGCACTTGTTGGTCACTTTAATTGCTGATTAAAGTGCTACATAAATTGTCAACCTAGGGAAGTCTGGTTATTTCAAAGGTGACTGCGTACTATATGTACTCAATCTCAAAAGCACTAAAAGTTGTAGTACAAATGAATCACACCTTGCTTTAATAACTGAAGCTCCACTTTGTGTTACAACAATTATACTCTATTGCAGATATCTATTAAGAGATACTTAAATTCATTTAAGGAACAATTCAACATAAAGGAACAATTCTACAAAAGAAAACAATGGCTATGCTGTAACAGAGAATCAGGACCCTATCCCCAGAATGGGAACCTTCAGTACCTGCCTCTGTTTATCTAGCTCGTCGATTCCCTCTGTAAACTTAATCATCGGTGAGACACTCATGAAATAACTTTAACCAATGCAACAATCGATTAAGAAAGGAACAAAGTTTCAGCAAAGGTAAAACAATATCCAGAAAACAGTACTTGTTAACAAGATATGATTAAAACACACACTCACACACTGCAGAGAAATATAATGGGTGAATCTTGTGACGAAGGTGGGCCCTGTCCTTCTCACAAGATTCCCCAGGAGACCAGAACTAGAAAAAGATGTTCAAAACGAGAGTTTTGTTCATCCATCAATATGTCATGTTACAGAAAGAAAAGATTCTAGTCATATCTCTTTAACTCAACCTCCTTCACAGTCTGTTCATCCCCTTCTAATGTAGATGTCTCCTCTTTATAAAGAGGAGACATCTATTACAAAAGATTTACATTGCAAAATTCTGTTTAACCCATTATACAAAAATAGGGAAATTAATTTCCCGTCAACAAAATGTTGTTACAACAATACTGTCTTTAGATCATGGATGTTACATCAATGTAACAGCTTCCTCGGTGGTTGATCTAGTTCATCTGTTGCTATCAAATTTGGAACGCAAATCTCAACTATTTCAGCGTCGAGATTTGCGTGTCGTTCTTGTTGTTTCAGCAACTGCAAAAATAGTCTTGCAAATTCCGGGCAGTTTCAGCAATGTGAACTGCACATCAATCTTTAACTGTTTCAGCAACTAACAATTCAAAGCTTAACTATGAAGATAACATGATTATATGTTAAATAATTAAACATATAGTGATGAAAAGAATCACTGCATACCTTTGGAATAATTGGGTCAAAAGACTAACAATGACTTTTAAATATGGGTTGAAAAAGGTGACATTATAACAAAATGTATAGTCAAAAAGAGACAAAATGAGGTCCTAACATCCCCCCCAACTGAAGCGGTTGCATGTCCCCATGCAATTTTTAGTCTGAGTCTAAGTCGGAATACTGGGATGTACAGTGCAAATTACTTATGCAATAAGAATAGAAAGTGCTATCAGCCATGTTTCTAAAACCCTGGGCATTCTGAATTCTCTGCCATGCTGCAAGCTCCTCCATTTTGGACAACGTGAAGTGAGCCTTATATTGTTGTGCTGGCATCCAAAGTAAAGGGAAGTGGAAGTGATAACCCAACCAGTTTTGGGCACACTGTTGCATGCATTTCACATAATTAGGTAACCTTGATATTGTTGTTTGAAGATTGGGAGGGTTAAAAATATGATATTCTCTCCTCTCCTTAGGACAATGCTCCTAAAATATATTATTTGCTTGTATGGACAGAGTTCCCTTAGTCTTGACATAATGTTGGTAGTCCTTTAAGACAGTTGCCTGTAGTTCTCTAATATGCTCAGTCATCCCTGGCTCTTGTAAAACTCGTCGATGTTCAACAATAAAAGCAACGACACTCTGTGGCTCAGCTCGGATCCAGAGAAGGCAGTTCTCTTCATTATGTGTTGCTGACATGAAAGCATTTTGCCAGGTAAGTTGATTGGCCAGGAAAGAAACAAAGGCTCTAATATGAATGTCACCAACGAGAGGAATCAAATTAAGCTTCCTATCTTCAGGTATGGCCTCATTATGAAAATAAAGTTCACATAACAAATTTTGTTCACTAATTGATGTTTATGCAAAAGTTTCAATAAACTACTGAGGTGTAGACACCTCCTGGGGTCTTCCATCTCTGATTGCTTTCACTTGCAAGAACGCTAGGCGTTCTCTTAAAAACACAGAATAGTTGAAGGATGGCTTTCTAGTGGCGAGTAATCTTTGAACCAAGTCACAGATAAGAGACAGTCTGGTTTTTAGCTTTTTGTTTTCCTTGTGTTGTGCACACGACTGTTCTAGGACTTCCCAATTTCAATATACATGATTTAGCCACACTGATTTGTGTTCCTGTAATGCCTTTTCTTATGACAAGGCATACTCTTTCTTCCATGTATCTCTTAGTTCCTGAAAATTGGAGGTCTGAGTGAATACAGTCCTTGCACACGGACATTCAGTCTGAACGAAGACAGTGCTTACACTTCGGGGTTCAGTTTGAGTGAACACATCCTTAGAAGACTTTGGTGCTGGTTTTTCAACTTTAACAACTCGGGTAGGCCGGGGTACCTGTGGTTTCATTTCTTCTTCAGAGGTATTTGAAGGCCCTGCTGGTTCTTGTGTAACAATAGGGCACTCCTTAGCTATGAAAAGAGTAGATGCATGGGTCGATCCAGGCAGTGGGACTTCAATTATCTTATAACTAGCTTGAGAATAGAGATCACCACACTGGCCACACATGTATTCATTATATCTATCTTTTTCTACACTTTTCTCAACTGCATATGCTACTTGAGCTAAGATATACAGATTCTCTTTCATGGGCTTCTCTTGCCATGATCAACTCGTGCTTATAAACCTCAATCTCAGATTTCAAAAAATCATTTTCTTCCTGAAGGGAGGCTAGAGTAACCGGGCGTTCTGTAGCAGTTGCAGGTTCCAGTGGATGGGAGGATCGTTGTTCAGTGGCAGCTTCATCATTTGCATCTTCGCAGGTGGTTCTTGTGTAACACCTGTTGGGCTAGTAGCTGGTTCTTGTGTAATAGCTACCTCTAGGTCATTTGCTTTCTGTTCCTTGACAAGTGGTTCTTGTGTAACACCTATTAAGTCGGTAGCTGGTTCTTGTGGAGCAGCTACATATTGGTCATCTATCTCTTGTTCCTCAACAGGTGGTTCTTGTGTAGCACCTGTTAGGTCTGTAGCTGGTTCTTGTAAAGCAGCTACATGCTGTACATCATCTTGAGTGTCTACTTTTGATAGATCAGCAGCTGGTTCTGGTGGGGAAGCTGCATCTTTTGAAAGGAACGATGTCACAAACTCCTGAGCAAATTGCATTTCGGTACCCGAGGGTGAGGAAGGGAAGGATTCAGGGCCTTGGGGATGTGGTGAGGTACGAGGCTTCAGGATAATGGGTGGGGGATTTGGGGTGATGGTCTTAGTTGCTGCTTCAAAAGACGTCCTTGTTCGTCTTCAAGGCAAGAAGGCGGGAATTACAGTGGTTTTCCTCTTACGAACATTTTTCCTTTGGATAGGAGGATCATCAGTAGTAGCAGCTTCTTTAATTGAGGCTCTTGTTTGTCTTTTTAATGAAGGTGTAGCCTTTTCTTGTCTTTTCCTTTTTAGTTTGGCAATGGGTACATTTTCATCTAAATCATCACTGGGGATATGGAACGTGGGAATAGATGATTCAGGTAAGTTAAGGGATGGGTTCGATACGGGGGAGGGGTCAAGGGGATTTACTATTGCGGGTGGTGGAATTTCTGAGGAATGAAAGATGCTCCCTAGCTGTTGAACAGAAAGATTTTCAACTTGCTGCAAAATTCTAGGGGTCTGCTGAGAATTTTCAGCGTCTAATTGGGGAGTTTAAGTTGTTGTTCGAGAGGTTTCAGCAGTTTCTTGAGGATTTTTCGGTTGCTGGTTGAGGAGTTTCAGCAACCTCTTGCGGGTCTTCAGCTGCTGGTTGAGGAACTTCAGCGGCTTCCTAGGGTGGGTTGTTAAGAAGAGGAGGATTTTGCAGGGCAAAACCCCTCCAAATTAGAAGTTGAACCAGGCGATGGTGAGTGAGGGATAGGAGTGGGTACTTTGCATTCATGTAATAATATGACATGTTCTTTAGACACCCAAGCAGATAGTATGGCATATTTAATAAACCACCATGTCTTAAATGATTCAACAATACAAAGTCATGCTGGTACACTACCTGGTAACGTCCCTCGTAGGTGAAATAGTGCTTGACAAATTCTGCGACCTTTGGCCATGGAGGTGGTAATGAACGAAGTGCAACACCCTTGCCTTTTTGTTCGACCCGCTCTCCTGGTAAAATAAAATCTTGTTGTGCGTTCAGGATGAGGTGTTTACGGCTGAACCAATGAATGCCATCGGTTGGTAACCTTGAAACTTGCGCTATATCCTCTTATGTTACCGGAATTCGCACTCCCTAAACAATAGAGTATCCTTCGCTTAAATTTCGTGTGAATTCCAAGACTTGCTGAGAGTCAAATCCTTGAAGCCTTCGGAAATAATCCACCCAGCCTGCTTGCTGAAAGATTTGATATGCTTA
>APFE031483593.1:1328-16715 GCA_000404065.3 Pinus taeda | reverse complement strand
TGAGGGTATTTGTATGAAAGGTTTTCTATATTCACAGGAGGTGATAGTGAAAGAACACAATTATTAGGATGAATGGTTGATTCTCTCTTATGAAAATATATATTGGTTGTTTTTGAGAGGGATTGATGCCTGAATCTCGGGAAAAACGGGAAAATTGATGTTTTTAGGGAAAGGTGGAAAAGATGGGTGTTTCAGCAACAGAGAAAATGGGGAAGAATTGGTGTTTCGGCAACGGGAAAAATGGTGTTTCAGCAACAGGAAAAATTCGTTATTTAAAGAAAAATAACAAAATGATGCTGTGAGGGAATGGATTATGGATTGAAGTGAAATGGCAATGTTTCCCAAACTGAAATCTGATCCTTCTTGCAATGGAATTGTTCTTTTCAACCAACCTCTGAATCTAAGACCTGCAAAATAACGAATTGTAACATGGCAACCCTTGACAGGGATTATTAGTTAAAATATCCTATTCTTCTAAGAAATATAATGCAAAAGTTAAATACAATGAGGGGTAACAGGCTCCCCTAAAAAGGCATAATATGAATCTGCCATGTAAGTGGCCTTAAAATCTTCTTTAGAAACAGGTTGCTAGTACAAATGGAGCCGATACCCATTTACCAACAATGGTGTTCTAGAGTCATCAATTGTCAGGAGTCTTACTGTACCATTTGGAAAAACAATATCTATCTCATAAGGTCCCAGCCATCTTGTTCGCAGTTTTCCTTGAAAATTTTCAAAGCGAGAGTCATACAATAGAGCCCAATTACCTTTTTGGCACTGCTTATGCTTAATGGTTTTATCATGCTACCTAGTTCTTTGTTGTTGTATCATAGTTGTTTGATGGATGGCATCCAACCTCTTTTCATCTAATTCCTGAAGCTGCTGCAACCTAGCTGTGTGTGCATCAGTCAAGTCAAGGTTAACAGCTAAAGCGGTCCTTAAGGTTTCAATTTCAAATTCCACAGAAAAAACAACACTTTTACCATAAACTAATTCATAAGGTGAAAAACCTGTAGTATTCCTCCAGGTAGTTCTGTAAGTCCATAATGCTTCAGGTAACCTTTGAAACCAATCCTTTCTATTCTCCTTTACTGTTTTTGTTAAAATGGCTTCTATGACTTTATTTGTACTTTCCACCTACCCATTGGCTTGGGGGTGATAAGGTGTAGTCATTTTATGATTAATATGATATTTCTGAAGTGTAGCTTTAAAGCCATGGGAGTTGAAAGGAGGTCCTCCATCTGTGACTAACTCTCTAGGCACTCCAAATCTAACAAACATTTCTTCAAATAGAAAGGTTAACACAGATTCCTCATTAGCTCTAATAAGTGCCTTATCTTCCACCCATTTAGTCATATAATCCATGCAGACCAATATGTAAACTCTTTGATTGGATGGAGGATTGATGGGTCCTATAAAATCTAGAGCCCATCTTTCAAAGGGTTCAAGTATTACCTGGGGGTTCAGTGGCATTTCATCTCTATGATTAGGTTGGCCCATTCTCTGACAGCTATCATAGGCCCTAACATATTTCTTCGCATCCTTAAAAAGTGAGGGCCAGTAATAACCCATCCTGAGAACTTTATGTGATGTTATCTTATCAGAAAAATTCCCTCCACAAGGGCCATCATGACAAGCCTTCAATATGTCATAAACCTCATCTTCTCTAATGCATCTCTAAATTTTCTGATCAAGTCCTGTATGAAAAAGACACCCACTTATCTAGCTGTACCCAGCACTTTGTTGAATGATTCTTATTTTTTCTCTGTGTGACAGGTGTGATGGTAGCTTTCCTGCAACTAAATAATTGGCAATGTCTGCATACCAAGGTGAGTGAGAAGATAGTGCAAATAAGTATTCATCAGGAAAGGAATCATCTACTAGAGTATTATCATCAATTTTTATCCGAGAAAGAAAATCACCAACTACATTTTCCTTACCTGGTCGATCTACAATTGTAATATCAAATTCTTGTAGTAATAATAACCATCTAGTAACTCGAGCATTTGTAACAGATTTATTCATTAAATATTTAATGGCTGAGTGATTAGTATGAAAAAAATTAGAATAACCAGTAATATAATGTCGAAACTTATTAATAGCATAAATAACTGCTAAAAATTCCTTCTCGATAACCGTGTAATTAAGTTCAGAAGGGGTCATATTCTTACTAATGAAATCGATAGCATAAGGGAGATTATTTTCTTCTTGACCCAAGACAGCCCCAATTGCAGTGTCTGAAGCATCGAGGATATATGAAAGGGAAATGCCCAGTCAGGTCCCCTTAGAATGGGAGTTCATCAAATGCTTTTTGACAATCATCAATCCACTTGAATTCAACATTTTTCGTAAGTAACACAAACAAAGGAGAAGCTATTTTAGAAAAATCTTTGATAAATATTATGTAATATCCAGCATATCCTAAAAACCTTCTTACATTAGTTTGTGTTTTGGGGATAGGAAGAGTCTGAATTACCTGTATTTTAGATGGATCAACTTGAATCCCTAGGAATGAAATGAAGTGTCCCAATACAATTCCTTCATTCATCATCATATGACATTTTCGGTACTTAAGGCAAGATGGGCTTCTATGCAACGTTTAAGTACTTTCTCAAGGTTTTGTAGTGCATCCTCGAAAGTCACACCATAAGGAGTAAAGTCATCCATAAATATCTCCAAAGGGTCATTAAGCATATCAGCGAAAATTCCTATCACTGCTCTTTGAAATGTTGCTGGAGCATTACATAGTCCAAATGGAAGAACTTTATAGGAAAAAGTTCCCCATGGACTAGTAAAAGTGGTCTTGTCCTGGTCTTGGGGTGCAATTTTGATCTAGTTATATCTACTAAAACCATCTAAAAAGGAAAAGAATCTCTTTCCTGACAAACTGTCTAGCACCTGATCAATAAACGGCAAAGGGAAATGATCTTTTTGAGTAGCTTTATTTAAGGCTCTGTAATCTACACATACTCTCCATTTCCCATTTTTTTTAGGTACTATTACTAATGGGGAAACCCATTCACTGTCAGATATAGGGTATATAAACCCTGCATTAAGCAGTTTTTGAAGTTCTTTAACAATTTCCCTTAGATTGGGGTTCATTCGTCGCTGGCTTGACAGACTGGTCGAGACCCCTCCTTGATATAGATGCGATGAGTACATAATTCAGGAGAGATCCCCTTCATATCTGTGTAGTCCCATGCGAATGATTCCTTATTTTCACGAAGTAACTTCATTATCTGTTATGTTTTAGCATCTGTCAAGTTAGGATTTATATTCAATGTTTTTCCAGGTTCAATTTCTATTGTTATACTCTTGGAGGGAGTATCAGTTGATGTTTGAGACAAATTTCAGATTTAAGGTTTTGTTGTGTTTCAAGTTCCAAAATTGCAGTTCACTGATCATAAGTTTCAGAGGTAACCGAGGAGGGTTCAGAAATAAAGTTACTAATTACTTCATCCTCGGTGGTGTCTTTAAAAGTTAAGGCTTGCCCAATGGTCAAAATGGGTTGAGTATCCTCATCATCATAATCTAACCATATAGAATTATCATTGTTAATCATGGGTGTAGCATGAGGGTAGAGAGTGAGCTGCTTAGTTTCAAATCCATTATAAATTATCATTGAGCCCGATCTACAGCTGATAAAGGCATCTGCCGTAGCCATCCAGGGTCTCCCCAAAATCAGTGGATGTCCCCCCAACTTTGTTTTAGTCTGTAACACAACAAAGTTAGCTGGGTTGTTCCAAGATTCGACTGAAATTATTAGGTCTTGAATAACCCCTTCTGGTTTGATTGTGGAATGGTCAGCAAGCTCTAGAATGGTTGGTGTCTCTCTAATTACATTCTTTCGTTGTAATAATTGTGCAGTTTCAAGGGTCATAATATTTATGGCAGCACTTAAGTCTACCAGAACTCTAGAAACAAAAGTTTTTCCAACTTGTACTGTAACTGTAGGATGACCAGGATCACCATATTTTACAAGAGGGATTTTTCCTGTCATTAAATCAGTTAGATCACCCATCACATGAACTATAAGGGGATCTTTAGCTTTTCTTCCAGGTTTCTTAATGCAAATGTCTCTAACGGTTCTAGCATAAATTGGTACATCTCTAAGTGCTTGCAGAAGTGGAATTTTAACATACAAATTCTGCAATTCCCCTAGAAGGTTAAAAGCAGGCGGCTCAGGTGTCTTAGTGAGAGCTAAACGCTCAGGGAATGGCGGCTCTATTGTTTCAGTGGTTTTATTAGAGAGTGGCTCAACTGTTTCAGCAGCCTTATTGGATGATTTATCTTTTTCTGTCTCGTCTTTATCAGAGTCAGAAGAAGTAATATCATCAATAATAGGCTCGACTATTCTCCCAGACCGCAAATGAATGTCATTACATTGCACCGGGAGAATAGGCTGGTTCTGAATATCGATGATTTGCACAGGCAGTTGGGGTCTCATTGTCTGGTTATTTGGTGGAGCATTTGATGGTAGAGAGAGATATTGCTAATACTGAGGGAATTGGTTTGGAAATGGGATTTGCTGAGCTGTCCAGCTTGGGTTCCGATGATTAAAATAAGATTGTTGTAGAGACCAGGGATTCCACATTGTAGGATCCATAAAGGGAGGGTTTGTTTGCTGCATGGGTGGGAAGTTCATCTGGTTGAAGGGTGGGTATTGCATTTGATTTAAGGGCGGGTAATTTGCTTGAAAAGAAGGATAATTATTCCAACGATTAAATGGCATATTAGAATTCGTACCTTGTCCTCGTGGTTGCCATTGCCTCCTCTGTGTCAGCAAATAAACTGCTTCAGCTTCTTCTTCAGTTGGTTGCAGTGCCGCTTTTATTCCTGGTAAAGAAGGGATTTGTTGAGTCTCATGGTCTTTCTCGCAAATAGTGAAAATTGGTACCTTGTCCAGTGGGCATTCCCTTAGTGGTGTTTTTCTCTGCATTTAGAGCAGAAAATGGCCAAAGCAGCTTCTGCCTCTGCCTACTTCTTTTTAACCTGCAAGGTATCAATCTGTGAAGCAAAAGAGCTTAACATTTCAGTTTTAAACTCTTCAAGTAAATTACCTATTTCGGCTCTTATTGCTCCTCCACTAACTGATTTTTGGACTCTTGAGTATGTACTATCCCTACTTTTTTGTCTGTTTACTGCTACTCTTGAACATCTCTTACAGAGGTTGATGATCTCACCATATGATTCCTTAGATATATCCCCTTTACCAAGCATATTTAACATGTCTAAATAGTTATCATGTACCCCTTTTAACAGTATTGACTTAAGAATATCCTTACTCATATTAGGGTGATCGGATCTCTGTAAATTGTATTGTAATATCTCCACGAAATCTTCTAAGTTTTCATCCTCCTTCTGAACCATCTTAAATAGTTCCTCCTTCCTTTCTCTTCTCCGGAAATAATCTTGGTATTTGGCCAAAAACTTCTCCTTCATATGCTCCCATGTTGTGATCACATGTCCTCCTAGGCTCATGAACCACCTTAGTGCATTTCCTTTTAATGTCGCTGGAAATAACTTTAACTTTTGAGGATTAGTAACATAATCATAACTTCTACACAATATATCAAACTCAAACAGAAATTCATCAGGGTCTTCAGATGATAAACCATGAAAAATAGGTAGGGCTGAGAGTGGGATGTTCTTCATAAGAGTTGCCCCTCTGGGAATATCCTCAATAGGGAATTCCAAAGTGGAGAGAGAATTCTCGCCTCTTCCTTCTCTTCATCCCCCACCAAAGAGTCCTTCATTGTTTCCGTCCATTGGTTGTTCCCATGTTTCACTTGCCCGATCTTCAACACTTTCTGTTGGGCTTTCAATATTCTGAATTGGTTCCTCAACTTTAATATCTTCTATTGGTTCTTCAATGTCTTCCACTGACTCCTCGGTTTGTTCTACTGTCTCCTCGGCCCTTTCAGGTCCCACTACTTCCTCCGTTTTGTAGTCCGTTTGGAGAGAGTGTTGAGTATGTGGCCTCCGGGAGCTTATCCTCTGAGACGTTTCAGCTTTTGAAATGATGTCATCGATGAAAGTTTTCCTTCCTCCTCTGCCTTTTCCCTTGCCACCTGTGGGATTAGTTTTCCTGCGTCCTCTCATGCATTCTGTACATCTAAAAGAAAATCATTAATGCTCTTAAAATCTACAGTCGCCTTCCCCGGCAACGGCACCAAAATGTTGGTCACTTTAATTGCTGATTAAAGTGCTACATAAATTGTCAACCCAGGGAAGTCTGGTTATTTCAAAAGCACTAAAATTTGTAGTACAAATGAATCACACCTTGTTTTAATAACTGAAGCTCCACTTTGTGTTACAACAATTATACTCTATCACAGATATCTATTAAGAGATACTTAAATTCATTCAAGGAACAATTCAACATAAAGGAACAATTTTGCAAAAGAAAACAATGGTTATGCTGTAACAGAGAATCAGGACCCTATCCCCAGAATGGGAACCTTCAGCACCTGCCTCTATTTATCTAGCTTGCCGATTCACTCTGTAAACTTAATCATCGGTGAGACACTCATGAAATAACTTTAACCAATGAAACAATCGATTAAGGAAGGAACAAAGTTTCAGCAAAGGTAAAACAATATCCAGAACTTGCTAACAACGTATGAATAAAACACACACTCACACACTGCAGAGAAATATAATGGGTGAATCTTGTGATGAAGGTGGGCCCTGTCCTTCTCACAAGATTCCCCAGGAGATGAGAACTAGAAAAAGATGTTCAGAATGAGAGTTTTATTCATCCATCAATATGTCATGTTACAGAAAGAAAATATTCTAGTCCTGTCTCTTTAACTCAACCTCCTTCACAGTCTGTTCATCCCCTTCTAATGTAGATGTCTCCTCTTTATAAAGAGGAGACATCTATTACAAAAGATTTACATTGCAAAATTATGTTTAACCCATTATACAAAAATAGGGAAATTAATTTCCCGTCAACAAAATGTTGTTACAACAATAATGTCTTTAGATCATGGATGTTACATCAATGTAACAGCTTCCTCGGTGATCGATCTGGTTCATCTGTTGCTGTCAAATTTGGAACGCAAATCTCAACTATTTCAGCTTCGAGATTTGCGTGTCGTTCTTGCTGTTTCAGCAACTGCAAAAATAGTCTTACAAATTCTGGGCAGTTTCAGCAACGCAGACTGCACATCAATCTTTAACCGTTTCAGCAACTAACAATTCAAAGCTTAACTATGAAGATAGCATTATTATATGTTAAATAATTAAATGTATAGTGATGAGAAGAATCGCTGCATACCTTTGGAATAATTGGGTCAAAACACTAACAAGGACTTTTAAATATGGGTTGAAAAGGGTGACATTATAACAAAATGTATAGTCAGAAAGAGACAAAATGAGGTCCTAACAGCGCTGCTTCATCTGTCTACACCTGATGCACCCCCTGTTGTATCTGTTGTTGCTACACTTCTTTCTCCTGATGGTGTAGCTCTTGTTCTTTTCGGAGTTCCTCCCTCGGCTCATGCAACTCTTTCTCTACTTCTTCCATTCTCTTCTTATCCCTTTGCCTTCGTGCAATTCGCTTGTCATGCTGCTGCCTCTTTTCCTGAATATCCATAGCTGCTTATTCTACAAGTGGATCTACTCGAAACTTGTAGCTTTGCTCCTCCTCCATGCGGTTGACAATCTTCTTCTTCCCTTTGTCACGAACAAGTATGCTTGGCTCTACTACCTCTACTGCTGCTATTGTTGGTGCTCTTCGTGATGTTGCTTCATGTTGCTTTGTTAACCACTCAACGATGAAGCTGAAGTGTTCATTGGGTCCGGAGGAATTTTAGAAATACCTCCATGAGTCTTCCTCAGCCTAATGAAATTCCCCATGGATCCAATTGAATTGAACTCTCATGCAGTTATCCTTCACAATGAAATGTGGGTCATACGGGTTGAAGCTTCATAGGTCGAATGGGTACTTCTTCATCTATTCTACTTCGACATCCGCTTTCTTGATACTCGAGATCTCATATAACACAATCTGCAACAAAAGAGTGGGCCAAGGTGCCTTCTTCTTCCGTTGCAGTCTAGCTGTCAATCCTACTAAGATATGGTATGCTACTTCCTACATGAAAAGTACATCCAAGGAAAACTTTGGCAGAACATGCGGAGGCTTCTCCGTACTGAACATTTGGATGAAAGTGTCGGACTGTGAGGCATACCAATCTGCAATGCCTAACAATGCCTCCATTGCTTCCTTTGACATGTAGGGTGGATCCTGTTCAAATATCAACCTGCACACTAGGGTGACAAAATGGTCAAATAGCCGTATGATTAATCCCCTAAAGCTGCATTCAGAGAACAACTTGAAATATGTGTTCACAATAGTCTCCCTCAGTGACCATGCCCACTCCAAGCCCGGGAACTCATGTCGAGCACATACTACATCTAGGATGTAAGTGGACATATAAATCTCTACATGCATACCCTAAGGTGAAGGTCGAGCCTTTGTAACTTGTTCCTTCAGCCGGTGAGCTAGTATGTCGGACCAGTTGCATGGTCTTCCTTCTCTAAGCAGTTGGTCCAATGCGATCACCCAACTCTGAGGAAAGGTTTCAGTGCTTGCTTGGCCACTCATTCGACATGCAAATATGACCAAGTATTGGTACACCTTCATTAATATATTTGTCTTGTAGATCTGGTTCAGTGTCATCCTAAAACGAGCTGGCTTCTTTACCCAATCCTTCAAAATGTCTCTGGAATTACCTCTGCTGCTGGGAAAACAGAATGGAGGACTGATGACAATCACGGGCTTTGACATTTGATATATCTCATCATAATCTCGTGCCCATCATTTTGTAAGCTTCGTCCCACTAACACTGCTCAAGGTCATTGTCTGGGGGTTGTGGGAGACGATCGAGTGAATCATGTCCATGCATGGGAACACAGGGTATCTGCATAAAATCTGGTACAATCTGTACTTGTGAAAGTTCACCTACACCTGACGGTCTTTGAGGTCTTCCCCAAAAGTGCCTGTGAATGCCTCATTAACCTCTTGCCACTTTAGTTTGATGTCCTTGTCTAGATACAACTTCGTATCTTCATAGATCGGTAGACTAGAGGACACTTGCTCAATTGTTGCTCCAGCTACAACTCCATCAGTCTCTTGTGATCTTGTTCTCTTAGAAGCCATTTAGACATATGAACACCTGAAAGATCTGGAAACAAGCAGCATGCATGGCAAGAAAATATCAGTGGAAACAAAGCAAATCCGGGAAGGACACAACACATACCTGGGAAACTAATGAGAAAGATTGCGCAAATTTCACTGGGAGGCTAGGTGATTGGCATCCATAACTGCGCAAAAGGAAATCTGTGCTGTCTAGGACGCAGCACTGGCTACTGGATCATGGAAATGCACAATCAAGTCAGGCAACTGGCTGTTGGGATCACGCAATGTGCAATTCCAGCTAGGAAGGACTACTAGCCCAAGGGCAGATTTGCACAATTTCTTTGACCAAGTAGCCACTATCCTTCAGAAGCGCAAAACAGTCCTGGAGGCTAGTTTTGGGCAAGAATGCACAAATATGGAGAGGAAGGTGAGCCTTCCTTCCCTGGATTACGCAATGCAGCCTTGGTGAAGGTAGAGCCAAGGCCAAGGTTGGCCGAACTTGCTGATGGGCAACTTAAAGCAACTAAAATAGTAAAATGCATGGCGACACTACGTGATAGTAGAAGTGATTGACAGTGCATGAAAAACATGAATGAAATATTTAGCAAACAGATCAACATGCATGTGAGTGAGGCAATTCGCCGGTTGTGCGAACGTCCATGAAAAACAGTTTCATGCATGCGACAGTAGTGAGATAGCAACAAAAACTCAAACAGAGCTAGGACAAGCTAGAATACATGTAAACGACATCAGGTGTTCAAAAAAATCAAGCAAACAACACACACACAAGCGAATACACAAAAAGTGACAGAAATGTTGAAAAAGACAAGTTGAGGCCACCTACCTGTGAATAGCTTAACTGGATGTGTCGAAGAGTCTTGGATGTGCTGTGGGATGTCAGAGCTCCAAGATCAATGTGAATGAATGAGCTTTGATGCATCGAATAAATAAGTTTGGTCTCATGACGCGCATGCCACAAATCTAGGAAAAAGTGACACTTGGAGGGAAACTTCTAAACAACTTTGCATGTAACCCCCAGTTGCTAAAAATAGATCCTTGAATCATGGGATGCTTTATTCATGTTGTCTCTTGCTATTTCAGGAAGATCAATTCATGCATGCATGCAAGTCAAGTTTCCTCGGTCCCAAGTGGAACTAGTCAACCAGAATGTCCATGCATGCAGTAGCTCAACTGTTTGGGCAAAATGTGCTTTCCTGGATGGGAGCTAGGTTGACTGCCCAGAAGAATTGCACAATTTATGGGCAGAGCAGCTGACTGCTGCCTAGATTTGTGCACATCCTGGGCTGAATAGCCTCTACTGGGAAAATTTGCGCAAATCCTGTTGGGAGGGTTGGCTGGAAGGATTGCGCAATCCTGGAGCCCAGCAGGCTGCCAGAGAGGATTGTGCAATTTCTGGAGGGAAGGTTGGTTGCCCTCCAAAAATGCTAAATTTTCAAGGGGAAGTTATTCAACCTGCAACTGGACCAAGTCCGGGTGAACAACTTGTGAGGGGAATGGATCGACTATGCTCGACAGGTTGCCTTTATGCATGAAAAACACTAAAGTTTGAATACTTGATGAAGCAAGACAAATTGTTGTGAAAGGTTAGTAGGGAGGCTCCAAAATAGGCTAAGGAAAAATTTTGGAGGGTCATTGTAGCTGCTACAACAGTCACTAAAGGAGCCCTAGTAATAGAAAAAAGAGAAAAGGTTGGTAAATTGTATTTATGAAATGGTATTTCTAATTATCTTAATGCTTTAATCTCCACAACAATAGATACGACACTCTGGCATCATTGGATCAGAAAGATGAGTGAGAAGGGGATACAAATTATTCACTCAAAGAATTTGTTTCTGGGTTTGAAGCATGTTGATTTGGATTTCTATGAGAATTGTGTTTATGGAAAGCAGAAGAGAGTCAAATTTCTTAGGGTTGGAAAAGAAAAGAAGAGTGAAAAATTAGAGTTTGTGCATACATATTTATGGGGACCTACTCAAGTGTCATCCCTCGATGGCTCTCGCTATTATGTTACTTTTATTGATGACACAACTAGGAAAACTTAGGTTTATTGTATTCGAAATAAATTTGATCTTTTTAATACTTCTAAGAAATGAAAATCTTTGGTTGAAAATGAGACATGAAAGAAGTTGAAGTGGCTCAAATTACATAATGGAGGTGAATATTGCAACAAATAGTTTGATAATTACTATTCAGAGCATGGAATTCATAGAGAGAAGGCAGTTCCGGGAACACCACAAGAAAATGGTGTGTCAGAAAGGATGAACAAAACAACCATGGAGCGTGCAAGGTGCAAGAGATTGCATGCAAGATTACCCTAACAATTTTGGGCAGATGTTGTAGATATTGTTGTTTATCTAATAAATAGAGGGCCTTCAAGTTCCTTGGATGGTAGTATTCCAAAGGAAGCATGGACATGTAAAATGGTAGACTACTCATTTCTAAAGACTTTCGGATGTGAACCCTTTTTCCACATTAATAAAGAAAATAGAACAAAGCTTGAGGCAAAATCAAGGAAATGTACTTTTATTGGATATGGTATTAATGATTCTGGTTATCTCTTATATGATTATTAAAATTGCAAAATTATTAGGAGCATAGATATCATATTCAATGAAAAGGTCTTGTATAAGGATCAAATGCAGGGAAAGAAACAGGAAAAAAACAAAGAATACACAATGCTTGATGATACCACAGAAAAAGTAAAGGTGCATGAAAATCATAATGATTAGCATCCACAACAACAACAACCACAACAGAAACAAGCACCTCAAACACCTTAAAGTAGTGTTAGAAGATCTACCATGATCAGTAGACCCCCTGAATGATACTCTCCTTCATTATATTATGTATTGTTGATTAAATCTTGTGAACCAAAATTTTATGAAGAAGTAATGGAGGTAGAAACTAGGAAGAAGTGGGAGCACGCCATGAAAGAAGAAATGGACTCCTTGGTACATAACCAGACTTGGGACTTACTCAGGTTTCCTGTAGGTAAAATAACATTGCAAAAATAAATAGGTTTACAAGTTAAAGGAAGAAGATGGAGGAAAACAAAGGTATAAGGCTAGACTTGTGGTGAAAGAGTTTTCACAAAAGAAAGGTATATACTTTGATGAAATATTTTATCCTTTTGTTAAAATGAATTCAATCATAACCATTTCAAGTTTAGTGGTAACAAAGGATTTTCATCTTGAATAGTTAGATGTAAATACAATCTTTCTCCACGGGGATTTGGAGGAAGAGATTTATATGAAGCAACCAAAAGGGTATGAGGTCACTCTGACCATTGTGTTTATCTTAAAAAGAAAAATGATGGTAGTTATATTATATTGTTATCATATGTAGATGACATGTTTTTTGTCAGGTATAACATGCAAGAAATAAATGTGCTCATAGGAAAATTGGAAAATTCATTTGCAATGAAGGATTTGGGTGCTTTAAAACAAATCCTTGGTATGTGAATAACTAGAGATAGGAAAAACCAAAAATTAACATTGTTTCAGAGTGAGTACATCTTAAAGGTGTTAAAAATATTTAATATGCAGAATGCAAACTAGATAATATACCTTTGACTAGCCATTTCAAACCAAGTAAGGAGATGTGTCCCAAGACCCAAGAAGAGATGGATTATATGTCTAAATTTACATACAAATAAGTAGTTAGAAGCTTAATGCATGCAATGGTATGCATTGCACATGCAGTGGGAGTTGTGAGCATGTATATGTAGAATTCAAGGAAAGAGCATTAGATGGCACTAAAGTGGATACTTAGGTATTTGGGAGGTACCACTAATTAAACATTATGTTTTGGTGGTTCAAACATTGCTCTATAGAGATATGTTGATGCATATATTGCGGGTGATATCGATAACATGAGGAGCACCACAAGGTATGTGTTTACTGTTAGCGCTTGAAATTTCACCTCAGGCTGAAAAAGGCAAACCTCAAGGCAACATCAAACCATTTAGCCTCGTAGCTAGCCCTACGGGGCAGGAGAAGGCTCTCTCCAGTCAATCTCAGTAAAATATTCAATGGATGAGATGACCAATAGGGTAACACTGATTTTAGGCTAGTAAACTGATCAAAAAGGGTTGATTTGGGGTTATTAGGGTTTTTGGTGGCAAATTGAGGGGATGGCAATTTTGGGTGCGGGGATTGGACACAGTTTCTGTAGGGGGTTCTTTGGGGCGAGGTAGGAGACAATATTGATGCCTTTGATTGAGGTGGATGATTTGGAATGACAGGTGATGAGTTAAGGAGAGAAAACAATAACTTTGAATTCTCCTTAAATAGTAGAAAACATTGAAATTAAACAAACTTAAAAGCAGAGCATGACAGTCATGAATTCTTACTTTAACACTTCGTTTGCTTAATGTGCAGAAGGAAAAGAACGGAAATGATTCACATAACACACTTACAGGTACATAGAGAAAAACACCATCAATACATGTAACCACAAGAATCCCAAAAAGGACTGCAAAACCCTGGTCTTCCTTAGCCAAAAATTGCAGAGATACAGTGAAATAATACAATGATAGCTTCTCCCTCAAGAGTCCAATCATGAAAATGAACAAGAAAGTACATAATATAGATAACCTAACCTCTTTTCCTGCCTCCATGGGTCGAGCTCACTATCCTAGGAGCTGTTTCAACCACTTCTAAACTTAGCACTAAAAACTAGGCAGTGAAAACAACTTGCCTTTATAAACTAGGAAACCAATCCATTCATTAAATGCTTGCTATTTCATGCATGAATCTTCTAGAAAAGGTAAATAAGTGACATGTCGACATGAAAATATATTAATTACATCAAAGAGGGTGAAAATCCCATCTCAAGTCAAAACTGGTCAAAGCTGGGCGAATTCCTGAGCTGTAGATGAATTTCCTGTGAAAACTGCCCAACAAGTCACATACCTCTGCCTGACGGGTCACGTGTCTTTGGGACCACTTTTGGGGCACTTCCAGATGTCCAAATGAGGCAAAAGTGGGCTTGTTGGAAAGGTCGGGATGTCTACTTTCCAACCCAATTGGAATTTCTGAATTTGGTGGTCATTTTCCCCTCCAAAATTGCAATCTCCCAAGACTACTTTCTGTGTGTCAAAAAAGTGGCAGAAAGTCATTTTTTGCATGTTTTTTGACTTTCTTGAGGCCCAAAACTTGATGAAATTTCTTAGTAATGGATGAGAAAGTGTAACTTTTCATGACAAATCCAGAAACGCTGAGTTTTTGTAAAATGGAGTTGCCCCGACAAAGGGTCTCATCGGGGGTGAGACCCGTTAATGGAGAAAACCTGTAAATTGCCTGAAAAATTCAAAATTTTCCCAAAATGCTCAAAATTTCTTGGGATTTGTGCTGTGGCTAGGCTATTTAGTGCTATGCTCCTTCAAGGAAGCCTCGGCCAAGATACGGAGGGGATCGGGCCTCTTTCTCTGTTTTAGTGCCTTTGCCAACCACCTTTGAAGCACCTTCATCTTTGCTTTGCACACGTGCATCCGCGCCCAATAATGATTTTTCATGTTCCTCAGCAGTTTGTTATCTTGATTGGCCTTAGCCAACAGCCTTTTCAAATGAGCATTGTCCCAAATAAGCATATATTCTCGATCTATGGGTCTCAAGTCACCGGGTCTCCTGCGAGCCAATTCCCGGTCTTCACGAATCTTCTGCAGCTCATAAAGCTTGTGCTCATCCTCCAACTGTTTGTTTCGCTGCTCTAAATAATTAATTATCCATTTTGCCATTAGCAACTTCGTGTGCAGCGACTCATTCTCGGTCCTTTGCTCTCGGATGATATCCTTGAGCTCTGAGCCAGGAGAACCGGCGTCAAGATCAATAACTGGATCACCTGACAATCCCTTCTCAATCATGGGCTGCTTGCCCCTCTCTGATACCTGTGCTGCTATCGGAAGCGAGGCCCTTTCCACTTGGTGTGGAGATAACACTCGCGGTGCTGATGAAGAAGGCGAGAACCCTTCCACCTAGTGTGGAGAAAGTACTCGCCGAGTTGCTGCAAATAAGGCCCTCTGGCCTCTCTGATAAGTAACCAAAGGTGAGGAGCTGACATGGCTAATGACGGGGATGTCATGCTGCTGAGATGGTCCTCCCTCCTCATGAACAACCTCAAGCTGTGGCAGGGGTAATGGTGTGAAAAGTTCACGAGAGATGAACTCCTCCCATGAGATGCCTCGCTGAGCCAACTGGTGTAATACTACAAGCTGAATCAAA